>JAQZBX010090927.1:0-12452 GCA_029593785.1 Cabassous unicinctus
TCTTTTTGTTGTGTAATCTTGCTGCACCAGTTCTCCACGTGGGCCAGCACTCCTGCACGGGCCAGCTTGCCTTCCCCAGGAGGCCTTGGGAATCGAACCCTTGACCTCCTATATAGTAGACAGGAGCCCAGTCGCTTGAGCCACATCCACTTCCCTAAATGGCTCTTGACACTAAGAACTAAGTTATTGCATAACAGGATGAGTCAGATGGCCCAAGAGAGTTCTGTGTTATTGTTATCATGGCTACAATATATTGGCAGGAGAATATTGTATTTTGTAGATATTTTTTTAACCTGACCTATTGATTTATTATATCCGGTGGAGTTGTTTACATCAGTAAGGAATCCTACACTTATTTATTGTGTGACTTAAACTGTACTTTTGAAGAAATCTCAGGGTTTTTTCAAGTTGGTTTTGTGAGTGTGTCTGTTTTAAAGGAAGTCTGTGCAAGATGGCTGTAATGCCATGTTTGCTAGATATGAACTTTAAAATGCTGATTTCATGATCATAGATTTTAGAAAGCATTTCTTTTTTTTCTTTTCTTTCCAACTGATAACTAAATAACTCTCCACCAGAAATGTTCCCCTTGAAGCAAGTCTCTTTTTTGGCAGTAGTTATTATGTGTAGTTAAATCAGAAGCATCAGATTTAGGAATTTGGAAGACTAAATTACAATGTTAAAAAAATGAAAACAAAAACACAAAACCAGACCTTTTCATTCCAGAAGACTCTTGCAAATATTTTCAGTATTTTTTTTGTGTGTGTGTGTGTGTGTGTGTGTGTGTGTGTATTTGCCCCTCCATACTTGCCTTAGCCTTTGATTTGCAAGCAAATCAAAGATAAAAAACTCCTGGTTGTTTTTATATATCTGGGTAGTCCCTCCTTCCCTTTTCCTTTCCTACCTAGCTCCCTCCGTCTTTCCTCCTTTTCTATCTATCCATCCTTCTGAAAGTGAGTTGGTGGGAAGGGAACTTACTTGGTTTATCAAAGGGGTATAAGAACTAAAGTTTTAACCGCAAACAGTTCATCAGGCTGTGCAAATTATGGGGGCAATATGCTTTATACTTCATTTATAAAAGACTTTTCTTCTAGCATTGCATTTGTTTTAAGATGTTAATATTGAGACTATGATGATAGTAAATTTTTTTACAATAGCTGCATGATTACCATAGTTAAATTCCTAGAAGATAATTTGCTTGATCTAATGGCAGTATGTCCAGGAGTTGCTTTGAGCATAATTCTTGACTTTATGAAATTGTCCAGGAATTTTTAGTTTCAGAAGAAAGATGATTATACATGTTTTAATTCTCTGTGTCCATTCTCCGTTAGTTTTGTCTGTGAGGACTATGTATGTTTAGCAATCACGTCAGATTCCTGATTGTATTGTAAACCTCTTGTTTTGTATATTTTGATTATTAAGGCTGAACATACTTGGTTCTGTTTTTTATTCATGTGTTCTGCTTGGACTATTGATTAAAGTTTGATCTTTGTTATGTGAGCTGCAGGAGATTTAACTTTGAGTACCACTTTAGGTCAGAGATTAACTTGCTTCATATGTTCTGTGTTTATGGAATAATTTTAGCTATCTGTAATAGTTTGACCTTTTTTAAGTTTCTAGTAGAAAGGGCCAGCATTTAAGAAATAGTGCCATAGTATACTTGGCTGAAAAGACACTAAAGAAAATTGTGGAATCAATGCCATTCAATTGTACATTTGAAAATGATTAAAATGGGAAATTTCATGTTTTATATATGTTAACACAATAAAAACCAAACAAAAAATAACTGGGCTATAACCATACAACGGATACTACACAACCTAAAAAGAAACAAGCTATTGATACTCGAAACAATATGGAAAAATCTCAAAATATTTATGAGCCAGACACTGAAGAGTATATATTGGATGGTGCTATTTATATAAATGCAAAGTAATTTATAGTGTTGGAAAGTAGATCAGTGATTGCCTCAGGATGGGAGGGAGGGGGGGAGGCAAGAATTATAAATGGGTACAAGGAAACTTTAGGGGTAATGGATATATTTAGGATCTTGATTGTGCCGATGCTTTCGTAGATCTATACATATGCCAAAACTCATTGAATTGACACTTTGAATATGTGCAGTTTTTTTGTACTTCATTTATACCCCCCTGAAGCTTTGAATAAAGGAATATAGAGTGAATGAAAATAAAAAGCTTATCAATATGGGAAAATTCACATAGTATATTGCTGAGAGAAAAAAGCAGGCTACAGATGTACCATATGAACCCATTTTTTTGTGTAACTCACACATGTATAAAAAATTGGAAGGATAAATGTGGCAGAGAAAACAATTTTAGTGCCATCTTAAGGAAGAGGCACTAAAGGTGTTGTAGCAGAAGACCATTGAGCAGGAATGTGGTAGAAAGGTTTCTTTATCTGGCTTAATTATTAAGGTTTCACAAAGTCTTCCTTCCTCTCCCTATCTCCCTCCTACCCTTTCTCCCTCTTTCTTTTTGAGATGGTAGTGAATTTATTATGGTAGGCAACTATTTTTCTTGATGATTTTCTTAGGCTTTTCAAGTTGATGGCCTCAGGTGGTAAACCATGAGAGTGCATTTTAACTTATAGTTTGATCTGATGAATTTCCATTTATAAATGCCACTCTACTTCCATTAACTTTATTTAGAGTGGGTAAATGTGGGCAGTGTGGGGATCGGAGCATATGGGAATCCCCTAAATTTTTTATGTAACATTTATGTAATCTAAATATTAAAAAAAAATGCAAAAAACTTTATTTATAGGTTTCTTTATTCATGATCATGCCAGTTTGCTATTTATATTTTGCCCAAACCCAGACAGGATATGTGGAAGCTTATTCTGATACAGTTCTGCTTGTGTTCTAAAAAAGTTTAGTAGATTAATTGTGCCAGTTTTAGATTTAAAAATCCTTGGATCCCTTTGTAGTATATTGATACAATGAATGTTAGGTAGTATACAGAAATATATGTATACATGTCTCTGAAAGACGTGTGATTGGATTTTAGGGCTCTATGATACCACCTTAGAAATATCATTTTACGTATATATTAGCTACCTTCTACGCTTGGTTTTGGACTTTGTTTTTTTTTGGGGGAGTGATATTAAAAAGAAATTTGAGGAGATATAATATGTATTCCGTCAAATAGACCAGTTTATTCAACATTAAACCTCTCAACATTTATCAACATTTATTCATTTATCAACATTTATTAAACCTCTCAGAAAGAGGTTTGGGAGGAGTAAGAGTATTATTCATTCCATTTGCTTAGCAGTTTTTCTGCTTTCCTTTAGGGATGTAAATGTGGCAGCATTTAAAAGCAGTTCACTTTCCCTAAATGTAGCTGAAGATCCAGATGTAAAATCCAACTTATTCTCTGTCCTGAAGTGATTTGATTTAAGATTCTGATTCTTTGAATATAGTCTTAGAGAATGTCTGTGTGGTGATTGGAAATCATTTTGAGATGCTTCTGCTGACCAACTGCACTAAACTAAACTGATTAAACTGGCCTGCCCTTCCTCGCACAATGCTGTATCTGGTGTAATGTGTAAATTGCCCTGGGAAGGGAGGTCAGCTGCATTTGTCTTGAATTGTTTTCATTCAGCTTGGCTTTAGTTTGTGGCAATTGACTGCCCATAGTGTTATAAAAATTTATGGGAAAAAATAACTATCTTATAGTTTTTTAGAAGAGTATTTCATCAAGAAACCTAATTTTGATTAAGCCATAGCCAAATCTTACTAGAATTAAGGGCCTAGATTATGGTAGGACCACTTGGAAACCTGGGTTTACCACAATTTGAGGGTTCTATATCATCTGAGGAAGTATCATCTTGGTTTTATTTTGGCCTTGGGACTTGTAAGCAGGTCTGGAACAAATCTATGGTAGTGAGTTGGGCTCTAATAGATCTCAGACCAGTCCCTTGTCATTGGTAGGGAGCAAAGAGGAATGGTATGAAAATACTTAGGAAGGAAAGCATGGTAGAGGATAGTTAGTGTGTAAACTGGATGAAGAGCAGTGATTTTTGAGTTAGTGCTTCAAAAATGTGTGGGATGGTAACAGCTGGACAAGGCTTCTAAAAGGGCTAGAGACATAACGTGACACATTTGTAGTAGTGATCTGTTTTTATAAACAAAGCCATGGAATTTTTAAAGGGATAACCCCATAGCATATGTGATCTTTTTGGGAGGGGACAATTTAAAAATATTTTCCCAATGTGGCCTTAGGGTTCTCATATAACCCAAAGTAGAAATTCTTAAAGGGTGTTGAACACTGAGGTGTATTCCTTGGTTTATAGATCTTCCTCAGGAATCAGAAACTTCAGGCCAGGACTCCTTGTAACATATTTGCAATATTAAAAGTATACTAGTAATGGGTACATAAGATGTTGGCAATTTTAAAAACCTTTAGGCTTTGAGTACTCCTTATACATTAATAATTCTTGTGTGTTAATCACATTTGATTTCCCCAAAGCATATATATGTAGACATTAACTGGAATACATGAAAATATCACATATGATTTCTTTTTTTTTTTTGGCTTATCATTTCCATTTTTTATATCATACTTTTGTCCCCATTAGGAAATGTGCCTTTGATCTATGTGCTTTAAAATCACTTGGAATAATTCCTTTCTGTGTGGTTTTTACCACCAACTAGTTATGCAGTGAATTGTCTGTGTTTAATTTTACTTTGGTTTTGGGGGTTATTTAAAAATTTTTATCTTGTTTATAGTTATGTAAAATGTTTTTTCAAAGTCAAATTTATAAAACAGTGCATACTCAAGTCTGGTCAGAACATATTTTCTTTTTCAACTTAGTAAATAAACATAGCAAGGTGTATTTAGGATACAGATTTATTTTTGTGTTTTATTTTCTTTCAGGATGTTTAAATAGGAACAGATACATAGTTGTGAATCAGAATTTTAGTCACTACCTTATGCCATGGATTCCCAGAAAATTAGCAAATTTAAAAGGGGGGGGCAGGCTTTTGTCATTTCTCCCCTATAGTCCTTCGACTTACAAGTTTGCTTCTTGTTATATAATTTTTTTCCCTTTCTTTAGGTTATATTCATCCTCCTTCACTGACAGATGTTCATTCTTGAGACTGATGGATCTTGAACATATAGATAACCATACTTCTGTCTCCCATATGAAGAAGTGTCATTTCCTCATTCCTTCTCTGTTCCTTAGAAGTAGTGCAGCTTGGTTCTGTTAGCTTGTGCTGGAGGGGGTAATGTTTTAGATGTTGCTATGTTTTGAAAATCTGAAAGAAATCCCCCAAAGGTTGGTCGGTTTCTTAATTTTACCAGCTTATCATTGTTGTTTTAAGTTTCATGTTTCCTTTTAATAACTAAAATAAAAAAGTGAGTTTTTAGTTATGTGATATATTTTAAGTTCTTCAAAGAAGAAAACATTTTAATAATATTGAATAAACTTTTTAGAGGATTTAATATCTGTGGTAATGATTATCCCCGTAATGAAGTTTTTATTTCTCCCAAACAGGAAGTGTTAAAGCTTTCTCAAGTTCCAGGGATAGTAGAAGATGGATTTTAATGAAAGTATAATTTGGGATCAATCCCAAATGGAATAGATTGGTGACCATTCATCCAAATATACTTGATTTTATAATTGTTTGTAACCTAATTTCTTCTTAATGGAACTGGTTGCCAAGGGTTTACCTCCCCAACCCCCTGGCCAAAATAGTGAGGAGGGGCGCCTGGAGTGGGGAAGACAAGGAAAAGGAGTTAGCTCTTCTTTTTTCCACAGAACCATTGAGAAAGTAAATTTTGTGGGTGAAGGGGTAGGGAATGCACCATTTATGCTTGCTTCATGGGGTGACAAAGGAAGGAAGCTAGTAATAATGAACCCATGTCTTTGGTTCCAAGTAACTAATGGGAAGAGGCCTAGTCCTTTTTGAGTGTCACTGAGTGAAAAGAAGCTAAGAAAAAAAGGGAAGTTTAAAAAAAAAAAAAAAGCTTAGAAAAAATTTTTATAGTACCTCGTTTTGAAGTGCCATCCTGTTTTTCACATATCCTAGTTAGGAGATGGTAAAGAAGTGGTACTTGGAAGTGAGTGTTAATTGTTCTCATCACCAAAAAAAACGCTGCTGCTTTTTCTTGGCAACAGTATTATTTCTATTCTTTCACCTTTGCCATTTCATAAATTCTGAAAGGGGTCACATCCCATTCTCTGCGATTCATCTTGGACTATGGCCGAGTTAGCTTATGAAAGAGAGCAAACTTGGGTCCACAGACTAGACAAGAAAGGTTTAGGATTAAGGGCAGGAGCCAGATCTCGGGAGTACAGCAGGCTGGAACAGGGTGGGGGTTTAAATTAAATTAGGTAGACCAAAGCAGGACATGCATAATGGAGAGTGAGATGACAGGGGTAAAGGTCAAACTGGCAGCAACCAGGGAAGCTTATAGTGGGGAATGAGGCAGAGTGCTGCAGGGCAGCAGTCATAAACCAGGACACACACTACAGAGACAAGGTAATTAGTTAAACGTTTATAATTTAGGAATCAGAACATCTGTGAAAAAGAGGACTGTCAGGAGAACTGGCCTGAGGCACCTGCAGCATGGATACTGAGGCAGCAGTTTTGTCTAGCCAGGAAAGTTCTTACAGGTTCTTCCTTGGCAGTTGCTACTTCTGGATGATAGCAAACACAGAATGCAGCAATTCACTTTACATCTGGCAGCTCATGATGCTTCAGCAGCTGGTCTAAATCACTGGAGTTTTATGGTAAGTTAGGTTCTGTTAGGTTCTCTTCTCTCAAAGTTGATAGATTTTTGGGTTGTACTCCATAAAATCTTAATCTGCATGCAGAAACAGGGGGTTAGGCTAACTTTTGGAAGCAAATCACTAGATCATTGTGCTTATAGCACACCTTTGATATATGGAAGAGATGTATCTTGAAACCTTCCCAAAGTCCCACTTTTGCAAATACCATTATGAGTTATGATTTTATATTACATAGAATAATTTTTTTTTAAACCTTGGCTGGTCCATTAACCAAAAATATTTTTGCAGCAGGCTTTTTCTTGTTTCTGATTAAGTATATGGTTAATTGGATAAATTCATAAGGTTAAGTGATTCTCCAGTGACTTTACATCCAACTAAGACTGGCCACTCCTTCAACATCTTTACTTTTAACATCAGCTCTAACAGTTGACTTGTTTTTTTATATTTATGTCCATTTCAGATAAAGATGCTTTAAAAAAAAAATGGCTTCATGAGAGTTACTGTGTTTCTGGCAATAAGGAGGGAAAAATAAACAACAACAACAACAAAAATTGCAAACAACCCACATGTGGGGCTCATTTACCAGTGAAAGGACTGCTCCCCTCTCCCCAGCCTCACAGTGTCAGCGGCTCACATTCTGGCCTCAGCAAAATTGCAGATTACTACATTCCAGTGGCCATTTCTTGTGAGTCTTGAAAAGTTGAAACTGAAAACTTTCAGTCCATCAATCCAAAGATCTTCTATGTATTCTTCCTTTCATACGTGAAGTTTCTTTGAAAAAAATTTAAAGCAATTTTTTTATAAATTCTAATTTTAGAGTAAATTTACTTACAGGGCTTTTTATGATTCTAAGCATATTAAATAAGGTTCTTAAAAGAGAGACAAATTAAACTGTAGATGTTTCTGTATCTCATTTTCTTGTCAGTTTTCTGGTATGAGTTCTCTTTAATAACTATAGATCTTGTGTTTGTTCAAGTTGAACTTTTAGTTCTGGGGATAAATGTAGTGGTGTAATTCTCTGACATCTTGCTCATGTGAAAATAAACATTATGTAGTTCATTTGGGTTATTACTCACATTTTTTTTCTTATTTGGAAATTTGGCCAATTTATAAATAACTGTAGCTGTTGTTGTTTTATGTTGGTGTACACCTTAATTTATCCATGTATTCTGCTGTCTTTCACAGACACTGATTATTTAATAACATAAATTTAATTTCCTGCCCACAGAAGAAAATGAGCTTGCTTGTTTGTATCTTTTATTAAGGGATGGTTAGATGTTTATTGGGTCTTTTTTCCTTTTTTTTTTTAAGGTTTATTTTATTTATTTATTCACCCCCACCCCCCATTGTTTGCACTCGCTGTCTGCACTCTGTGTCCATTTGCTGTATGCTCTCTGTGTCTGTTCATCTTCTCTTTAGGACGCACTGGGAACCGATCCTGGGACTGCCCATGTGGGAAAGAGGCTCTCAATCACTTGAGCCATCTCAGCTCCCGGCTTTTCTTGTGTTTTTCATTGTCTTTCCTCTTTGTGTCTCCTTTGTTGTGTCAGCTCGCTGCACCTGCCCATCGCGCCAGCTTGCTGTCTTGCTCTTCTTCTCCAGGAGGCAGCAGGCACCGAACCCGGGATCTCCCTTGTGGTAGGCAGGAGCTTAATTGCTTGAGCCACATCTGCTTCCCTAATGGGTCTTTAAAAATATAGTAACTCTCTTTTGTTACCTGTTTTTGAGAATATGAAAATCTATTGTAGTACTACATCTGAAAACCATAGTGATGCATATTTAATACTTTTCAACTATATGATTGAAAATTCTTTTTAAAAAAATCATTTTTATTGATACATTTTAATCCATCCAACATGTACCGTCAGTGGTATTTGGTATAATCACATAGTTGTGAAATCATCACTTAGATCATTAGAGCATTTTCATTATTCCAATAATAATAATAATAATAAAGAACAGACAGTAAAAAAAACTCTACCCATTAATAATCACTTCTCAATCTCTCTATGCTTCCCTTGCCGTACATAGCTACTATTCTGTTCCCGTCTAATTTATTTGTATTTATATTTTTTATAGAGAGAGTCAAGCAATATATAGTACCTTTTCTCTAGTTTCTTTAACTTAGTGTATTTCCTTTTTTTTTGTTAAACCTTTAATGGAAGATGATTAATATTAACATACCTTTGTTCAGTTTCAAAGAAAAACAGTCTTATATATGCAATATTACCCATACTCATATTTCCATGAGGTTTACTATGCTATACAGTCTCTTGTTATATTTTTTAGCTTACCTTCTATTAATATACATGACGTTAGGCTTTCCTTTTCAGCCACTGTCATACCCATATATTAATACTGCTAGATACAGACACTATGATGTGCTTTCACCATATCCATTGCACCACACCCGCTTCCTGCTGTGAGGTTGCTGCATCAGCCCACCGCACCGCTCAGGCCGGCGTGCCCTCACAAGGAGGCCTCGGGACGCGAACCCGGGCCTCCCATATGGTAAACGGGGCCTCTATCCACTGAGCCACACCCGCTTCCCAATCCATTTCCAAAGATTTATGAGCAACCTTTTTACCAGTTCTATACAGATTAACCATCAACTTTCCATTCTCTATTCATCTATATTCTGGTGACCTATATTCTAGTTATTAACTTCATGAGATTACACAGTATATTTAGTTCATAATAGCACAGCCATATAGTATTTGTCCTTTTGTGTCTGCTTGCCTCTCTCAACATAATGTCCTCCAGTTTCATCCTCGTTTTCATATGCTTTACGACTTCATTTCTTCTTACTGCTGAATAATATTCCATCATGTGTATGTATCACAATTTGTTTATCCATTCATCGATTGATGGATACCTGGGTTGTTTCCATCTTTTGGCAATTGTCACTAATGTCAGTGTAAACATTGGTGTGCAGATGTCTGTTCGTGTCACTGCTCTCAGTTCTTCTGTGTATATACCTAATAGTGGTATTGCTGGGTCACATAGCAGATCTTTATTCAGCTTCCTTAGGAACTGCCAAACAGTCCTTGACAGTGGCTGTACCATTCTATATTCCCACCAACAGTGAATAAGTGTTCCTGTCTCTCCACATCCTCTCCAACAGTTGTAGTTTTCTGACTTTTTAATTGTGGCCATTCTAATAGGTGTATCTAATAGGTATATCTCATTGTAGCTTTGATTTGCATTTCCCTAATCGCTAGGATGTTGAACATTTTTTCATGTGTTATTTTCGCCATTTGTATTTCTTCTTTGGACAAATGTCTATTCAGGTCTTTTGCCCATTTTTTAAAATCGGGTCATTTGTCTTTTTATTGTTGAGTGTAGCGTCTCTTTATATCATGGATGTTAAACCCTTGTCAGATATGTGAATTCCAGATATTTTCTCCCATTGAGTCCACTGCCTTTTCATCCTTTTGACAGAGTCTTTTGAGGTGCAAAAATGTTTAATTTTGAGGCAGTCCCGTTTATCTATTTTTTCTTTTGTTGCTTGTGCTTTGGTGTAAGGTCCAAGAAATCACACCTACCACAAGACCTTGAAGCTGTTTCCCTACATTTTCTTGTGTTAGTTTTATGGTCATGGCTTCTATATTTAGGTCTTTGATCCATTTTGAGTTGATTCTTGTAAGGGAGTAAGATAGGGGTCCTCTTTCATTCTTTTGGTTATGAATATCCAGTTCTCCCATTACCATTTGAAGAGACTCTTTTGTCCCAGTAATGTGGACATGGTAGGATTGTTGCAAACCAGTTGGCTGTAGAGTTGAGGGTCTTTTTCTGGACTTTCAATTTATTTTATTCCACTGATCAGTGTGTCTGTCTCTGTGCCAATACCATGCTGTTTTGAACAGTGTAGTTTTGTAGTATATTTCAAAGTCAGGCGGTGAGGGTCCTCCCACATCACCCTTCTCTTTTAGGATGTTTTTGGCCATTTGGGTGCCCTTTCCCTTCCAAATAAATTTGGTAATTGCCTTTTCTATTTCTGTAAAGTAGGTTGTTAGAATTTTGATTGGGATTGTCTATGAACATGGAATGTCTTCTTTGATTTCTTTCAGCAGTGCTTTGTAGTTTTCTGAATATAGGTTCTGTACATGTTTGGTTAAATTAATTCCTAGGTATTTGAGTGTTTTTGTTTGCTATTGTAAATGGAATTTCTTTCCTGATTTCCTCCTCAGATTGTTCAATAGTAGCGTACAGAAACATTACTGATTTTTGTGGGTTTATCTTATATCCTGCCACTTTGTTGAACTCATTTATTAGCTCAAGTAGCTTAGTAGTAGACATTCCAGAATTTTCTAAATATCGGATCATATCATCTGTGAATAATGAGAGTTTTACTTCCTCTTGTCTAATTGTTCTAGCTAGAATTTCTAGCATGATATTGAATAACAGTGGTGACAGTGGGCATCCTTGTCTTGTTTCCGATCTTAAGAGAGAAAAACTTTCAACTTTGCCCCTTTGATTATGATGTTGGCTGTGGGTTTTTCATATATGCCTTTTATCATATTGAGGAACTTTCCTTCTATCTTTTTAAGTATTTTTATCAAGAAAGGGTGCTGGATTTTGTCAAATGCCTTTTCTGCATCAATCGAGATGACCATGTGGTTTTTTTCCCTTTAAATTGTTAATGTAGTATATTACGTTAATTGGTTTTCTTGTGTTGAACTGTCCTTGCATAAGGGTAAATCCCACTTAGTCATGGTCTATAATTCTTTTGATATGCTGTTGGATTCTTTCTTAAAATTTTTTTAGGTGCCAGGGGCTGGGGATTGAACCTGGGACCTTGTATGTGGGAAGCTGGCGCTCAACCACCAAGCCTCATTGGCTCCCCTGAGTTGGTTTTCTCATTTGTTTTGCTTGTTGTTTGCTTTTGTTTTCTTTCTAGGAGGCACCAGGAACTGAACCCAGGACCTCCCATGTGGGAAGCAGGCGCTCAACTGCTTGAGCCACATCTGCTCCCTGTTAGATTCTATTTGCAGGTATTTTGTTGAGAATTTTTGCATCTATGTTCATTAGAGAGATTGGTCTGTAATTTTCTTTTCTTGTAGTGTCTATCTGGGTTTGGTATTAGAGTGATGTTGGCTTCATAAATTGTGTTGGATAATTTTCCATTCTCTTCAATTTTTTGGAAGAGTTTAAATAGGATTGGTGTTAATTCTTCTTGAAATGCTTAGTAGAATTCACCTGTGAAACCATCTGGTGCTGGACTTCTCTTTGTTGGGAGATTTTTGATGACTGATTCAATCTTTTTAAATGTGATTGGTTTGTTGGAGTTCTTGTATTTCTTGTAGTGTCAATATAGGTTGTGTGTTTCTAGGAATTTGTTCATTTCATCGAGGTTGTCTAATTTGTTGGCATACAGTTTCTCATAATATCCTCTTATCCTTTTTATTTCTGTGGGGTCAGTCCTAATGTCTCCTCTTTCATTTCTGATTTAATTTATTTGCATCTTCTTTTTTTCTTTGTTAGTCTAGCTAAGGGTTTGTCAGTTTTATCGATCTTCTCAAAGAACCTGGTTTTTGTTTTGTTTATTTTCTCTATTTTTCTCTCAATTTCATTTATTTCTGCTGTAATCTTTATTATTTCTTTCTTTCTACTTGTCTTGGGATTGGTTTGCTGTTTTTTTGTTTTTTTTTCCTAGTTCCTCCAGAAACTTTGATTTTAGCTCTTTTTACCTTTTT
>JAQZBX010090928.1:0-12454 GCA_029593785.1 Cabassous unicinctus
GAAGACAGTTTGGCAGTTCCTCAGAAAACTAAGTATAGAATCCCCATATGACCCAGCAATCCCACTGCATGATATGTGCCCAAAAGAACTGAAAGGAGGGACTCGAACAGATATTTGTACACTAATGTTTATAGTGGCATTATTCACAATTGCCAAGAGGTGGAAGCAACCCCAGTGTCCATCAGTTGAAGAATGGATAAACAAAATATGGTCTATCCATACAATGGAAATTATTCAATAAAAAAGGAATAAAGTTCTGATTCGTGTGACAACATGGATGAACCTTGAAGATATCATGTTGGGGGAAATAAGCCAGACACAAAAGGACAAATATTCTATAATCTTACTGGTAAAAAATAATTAGAATAAGCAAACCCATAGAGTCAAACTAGAATATCCATTACCAGGAGCTGAGCTGGGGGTAGGGGATACTTAAATTGTACAGAATTTCTACTGGGGTAGATTATACAATTTTGCTAATGGATGGTGGTGATGGTAACACAACATTGTGAATGTAATTAATAGCACTTAATTATGTATGTGAATGTGGCTTAAAGGGAAATTTTAGGATATGGTACTAAAATTAAAATTAAAAGAAAGAACATAGGACTGTACAACACAGTGAACCCTATTTCAAACAATGGACTATATAGTTAATAGCCCACCTATGAAATTGTTCTTCCCTGAATTATAACAAATGTACTTCACTAGTGTAAGGTACTAATAATACGTTGATATACAGGAACTCTGTATTTTATATATTTTATGCATGATATTTCTGTAAACCTACAATTTCTCTAACAAAAAATTATTAATAAAAAAGAATTTAAAAACATAGGACTGAGGACTGTATAACATAAACAGTGAACCCTAATATAAACTATGGACTATAGTTAATAGTATAATTATGGTAATATTATTTCATTAATTGTAACAAAGATACCACATGAATGCAAATGTGCATTCAATAATAGGGAAAATTGGGGCGAGGGGAGAAACCTGTATTTTCTGCACAAATTTTCTGTAAACCTACAACTTCTCTGATAAAAAAATATATATATAGTAAGGGTGAGGTGGGGTAGAACATAATGTGAAGGTTCCTGGACCTGAACAGGAAGAGATGGTACCTGTATGCTATGAAGAACCCTCACATGAAAAAATAATAATAATAAATAGATGTTGTTTTAAACTGCAAGTTTGTGGTAATTTACATAGACATAGAAAACTAATACAGTGGCCTTAATCATTTAATCTCTGAGTTTCCATTTCCTCTTCTTTAGAATGATCCCAGTAATACATACCTCATTGACTTGTTCTGAGATTAGGAAGGACTAAACACATAAAATGTCTACCACAGGGATGGCGTATACTTGGCATTCATTCATATTACAAATATTTATTGAGTACCTCACATATGTCACCAAGTGTCCTAGGCATTCAATAGATAAAGCGTTTTGTTTTTTAATTAAAACTTAACGGGAAAAAAAACTTAATGAGAAAGGCATTTTTATCATTTAAAATACTTGCAAATAATAATATAAATATGAGTCCTATAGCCATGGTTATATATTCATTGATCAACACATCGATAAACACAGCCATAATGTCCGTCATCCTACTCCAAACCCTTTATGATCAGCATTATATTTCTTTAGTTACAGAAAATGTTCCATTATGGCTTGTTCTTACTCTGAAGGCATTTTCTGCACATCTCTGAGATGATGTGTTATAAACTGATCTGCAGTGTTCGAGTGCTATATTACCAGCATCAGAAAAGAACTTCATGATTACCAGCCATGGATAGTTACATTTTGCTTAAGATTTAGCAGTAAATAGCTTCTAATCCTTTTGGGCAAAGGCATATATAAATCAATAATCAATTAACTTTCCATTCTCCACCAAAAAATTGATTTGTGCATGTAGAAATAAAAATTTTAAATCCCTATAGGTCTCTTAAAATAGGACATCTACCAAGCTAGAAAATAGCCTGTGCTATAAGTAATGTGTTATTTTGAGTAAACTAATACCTTAGTATGTTTACTGTAAAACTTCATCAATAGATCAACAACCGAAAAGTTGGCCATAAACTGTATTTTTGAAACTGAATTTTATTGTTCAGACCATTTTTATTTAAAATACTTGTTTGAACTAAACTGTTTTATAAGTTCAAAATACATGAGTGGGTTATTTTCTTATTCCAGTGCACGTTTGGCAAGGCAACTTTAGGAGGAAAATTCAAAGTGCTTCATAGTTTCTTCCATCTTTCCATCCATCCATCCATCCATCCATCCTTTCACTTTTTTAATTACTATTTTATTTATATAGTCAAATACAGGAACTTTTACAACTCTTGCCATAACACAAGGAGATTGGCATTCAAGAATGGCTGCTTGGTAATGACCCCATCTGCTGTACAAGATTTGTAGTGCAGAGAATATTATATTTACATGAGCAAATTTCCAATTTCTAATTCCAATTGGATCAAATGGGCAGTCTGTGTCATTACAAAGAATTGGAGGTTACACTGGTTAAAACAGTATTATAATAACTCACATAAGCATACATACACAAATGAAACTTCTGAAGGACATTAATAAAATAAATCCAATATTTAATTCTAATATTTGTCAATTTAAACATTCTTCAGTATTTTGGTTACTTTCCTAATTCATTTTCTTCATAATATTCTAACCACCCAACCATGATGATATTGGCTTCTCTCATGAGGCTATAGTATTTTATTTGTAAACATCCCCCCATATCTTATTTTCCAAACATTAGACCACTGAATAAAAAAAATTAAAGTACAGATTTCAGATATTTGCTTTTTTTAGTTTACATGAAGAAATCTGAATTATAAACTGATGACAAGTGGAGCAAGAGTAAAAAAATGATGAAAGTATTACTAGTAATAAATACTTTAATCCTCATGGTATTATTGATTATAGATTTAATTACATGAATTGTAATTTGTGATATAACTTTTTACTAAAATACTCTTGCAAATTCCCCTGTTTCTCACTGATATTCCCACATTCTTTACAATCTGGTTAATAATGGTTCCATGATACAATTAGTAAGGTCATGACCAGAAGTCCCAACTAAAGAAGTTTCCAAAGCATTGAAGAGAACTCAATTCGCTTCTTGCACATCATATTGTCCCAATGCCTTGTTGCTGGTCCACCCAAAGTTGTCAGTGAGGTCTGTGTGGATGCAGCTTCCTGATCTAAGAGCAGAAGCTAAGTAAACGACCATTGCAGTTGTAAAGGTATGATTTGAACCTTTTCATTCAGTTTTTCTCTATCCTCCAAAGAACCAAGCTCTTCTGGACCAAGAGAAAATAAAGCTGTTGGGAAAATAAGAAGTTGGCAACCCGGTGCCAGCCTCAAGAAATTTTTCACCCAATATCTAGGTATTCCACTCAATAGAGCATATCTGAATCTTTTGAGAAGTTTGTTCCAAACTTGGAGAAGAACTGCTACTGAGAAACTTTGATATACTCCAGGGAGAGAGGGGATGGAGCAGGTATTATCTTTCCATTGAAAACCACTGCTCCAGTGAGGTGCTGTTACAAGGTATGTTATTTTACTCCTGGGTGCTGGAACTCTGAATTCCCATGTGCAATGAAAAGTCTGAAGAAGATGATGAAAGATGATGAAAGCCAGCCACTGAGTGTACACTTTGGATAGGTTTATAAGGCATGGGACTGCATAACACAGCAAACCATGTGGTGGAAGATGGACTGTGGTTAACAGCACAAATATGAAAGTGTTCTCTCATGAACTATAATGAATGTGCCTTACTAACACATGGTGTTAATAATAGGGGGTATATGGAAAATATATACCAAATGTAAGCTATAGACCTTAATTAGTGGTAATAGTCTAATAATGTTCTTTTATAATCTGTAATAAGTATTCCACAACAATGTAAAGTGCATGGGAATTCTGCACATTATACATGATTGTTTTGTAAGTTCACAACTTCTGTAATAAAACATAAATATATATATTTTAAAAGAGTCTGAAGAAGAGAATTAAGGTAACAGTTTCTACCTTGATTTCTGATTCAACTTAGACTGATGAATTCTCTAGGAGCAGATGGCTCCAAAGCTTTAGTCTTTAATTTCTTCCCTTTTCCATATTGACTATTTGACAGGCTGATATAATCCTTTTCAAATAGGTCCCCAAACATTGTGAAACTAAATACTGTCTGCCTAAAGCCCAGACGCCCACCTACAGCAATACTCGAAACAACTGAACATGCCCAATTCAAGGGCTGCCATATTGGGAAGGATGGTTCACATCCTTTCACTGTTAACTTCTTTGGTAGCATGGGTCCATACTGAGCTATGTGCTAGATAAGGCACTGTCCCTATTTTTCTGCCTCCAAGATCTTCCAATCTATTAGGGAGATAAGAGAGACACAAATAACCATAGTACAAGGAATATAAGAAGATGCTGTATAGGTCACTTTCCAAGGTTAGATAAAGGATCATTCCACCCTCAAGCAGAAGAAAACTGCAAATACAACAGTGCAGGTGTAAAGAGATCCAGACTGTGAGTTCTCATCGTTCATCTCCTGAGCTACTATAGGCAAGTAACTTCCCCTCTTCCGCTCTGATTCTTTAGAAAACAAGGAAAACTTGGGCTCTTAAACTTTTTTGTTCCACAGACACCTTTGCCAGTCAGGTGAAAACCACTGACCCCTTACTAAGTCTACACTATACTGTGTATTATTTAATAAATATATCACACCCGCACCAACACGTCCCCACAAGAATAATGTTTTTTGGAATTTCAATTCAAGCTAATGGAACCCTAGTTAAGAACCCCTGCTCTAAATAAAACCAGAGTGGTCATATCTTGCTCCAAGATATCTCACAGCCTGTCCCCATGGTCCTTACCCAACTGAAGGGTCAGAAGCAAGACAGGAGAACTGAGACACTCAGAAGGATCCAGGCTTCAGACATCTTCATCACCAACTGAGATATAGGAAATTGAGAGATTTGTCAATGAGAAAGCAAAAATATAATGTGAGGACTTCAAGATCCTCAGCAACAATGCAAGAATTAAAGCCTGGGCTTTCTTGGCTTTCAGGTATTTGAGCATATGAATCCAGCACAAAAGTAGCCTGAGCCTTATCTTGACTTCCAAAAAAATCACCCAACACCTGCCTTAGCTAGAACTCTGCTTACCAGGATGCATCAGGACGTATATTCCTGATGTGTTACTCTATCTCTTAATCTGTGTTACTCTGCCTTCCGTCCACTGGGGAGAAACTGTGTCTACATAGAATTAATATTCAAATCTCTCCTTCCTTTATGGAAGGTCAGTGACCATCTTATCCCTTTCCTAAAACTATGACTTGCCTCCCACACCTATAGTCTGTAGTCCAAGCTTCTAAGATGTAAAAATGTTTGATGGCTTTTTATGTTTAACTGCAAATAGAATAACTGTTAAGGAGCCTTTAACATTGCCTGTACACAGTCCGTCTTAATCGCTCTGAAAGTATCCATCAATCCTGAGATTCGCGGCAACTGAAAAGGAAAGACTGAGGACTTCCAATACACTAGGCAGTATGCAGATATCAGTAACATTGCTACTACATACAAAGGGGCTAAGGATGTGAACTCTGAAGTCAGACAGCATGGGTCTTAATCCTGACTTCACAGTTCCTTGTTCTGTGAGCTGGAACAAGTTACTTTACCTTCCTCTGCTTTAATTTATCCATCTGTAAAATGAGGATAATAGTACCTTCCTAAATTATTTATCTACTGCTGCATAACAAATTACCCAAAACTCAGCAGCTTAAAACAACAAATATTTATCATGTCTCATACTTCCTAAGGATCAGGATTCCAGGAGGAGCTTAGCTGGGTGGCTCTGGCTCAGGGTTTCTCATAACTTTGCCATCGAGCTGCCAACAGGGCTGCAGTCATCCTGAGGCTTGACTGGTGACGGGAAACCTGCTTCGAAGGTCACTCGTATGGTTGTTGGCAAGTTCATGGCTGTAGGATGGAGCTTTCAGTCCCTCACCATGTAGGCCTCTCCACGGGATTGTCTGAGTATCCTCAAGACATGGAAGCTGGCTTCTCCTAGAGAAAGTGAGGGGAAGGAAGGGGGAGGGACAAAGACAGAGAGAGAGAGAAAGAGGAACCAAGATGGAAGTCAGAGTGCTTTCACATGACATGGTCTCCAAAGTCACAACTGTCACTTTTGTTTCATTCTTTTCATTAGAAACAAGTCACTAAGTCCAGGTCACATCAAGAGAAGGGCACTTAGACTCCACCTCTTGAAGGGAGGTGTCCCAAAGAATTTGTGGATGTATTTTTCAAAGCACTACACTGCGTAACTAGATTACAGTCAAGGATACCTGAATCAGTACATGTAAAACACTTAGAACACAGCCTAACATGCAACGAGAGCTTGATAAATGCTACCACTAATTACTATCTCTATTATTTGTTGTGTGTTCATTATGTGCCAGGCATTGGGATCCGTTAGGAAGGGATACAACCAGGATAGAACTTATGAGCTAGTGTTCTACTTCTCTCCTTCTCCACCTCTACCCACAAAGTAGCACCTGGCCAAGTAGTGCTTCAGACATACTAATTAGTAATAAAAAGCCCCCAGTTATGTCAAACTGTCAAATATAACAAGAACATGGCAATATGTGCTCTTTATGGTATGACAGGGATTGTCTCCTTGTCATCAAGTTTTCCTCTTCCCCTCTGTAGCAGCCACATGATTGGGGTATGACCCCAGCTCCAGGGCTGGTCCCTGATTCATCTAAACCAGTCATGGTATCCCATGTCACTGGGTAGTGACCAGCTGAGGAATGGCCAAGTCACCCAACTTGGGCCATTCAATCAGGAGGGAAAGTTTGCTGACTGTGTCTGATAAAACTTCCCCTGTCCTTAAGAGAGAGCCATGAGAGGGACATTGTCTCCTCCTCTGGTCTCTGTCAGGCACAAATGGGGGTCCCAGAGCTGCTGCCACCCTCTCTATAGCCAGACTGAAGAGGAAGTGAGAGATGAGAAGAAAGGATAGCAGCAAAGCCAGAGGAAGTTCTGGATTTAGTCAACTTTGAATCCCACCAGCCTTCCAGCCTTGCTTCATCGTTCAAGACACTTCAGGATTGTTGCTGCCATTGTTTGCATCCAAAAGCATCCTCACTGATAAATCCTTAAACGGTCATTGTCATATTTCACATGTTTGTTTAATCCGTGATCTAAACACCTATGACAAGTGGTCGTTTTTTGGTCGAGTAAAGGCCTTCATAAAATTTATTCAGTTTGCCCACATTTCATGATACTGTATTTACAGTATACATTCCAAGGATCTGGCAGTTCATTTTCTTCTTGGAGATTCAATGTAAGTGCAAATCAAGTATTATCATGTGGCAGTATGCTATTATCAATGTATAATATTAGTTTCATCATGAAGAATTAGACAATATTGGTCAGAAAATGTAATATAGTAGCTCTTAGCTAAGTATGTTTCTTAAGCATATTTTCATTTCTTTGAGGATATTTAGTTTGGAATAGGAAAGGAACCACAGAATTTTTTAGTAAATTAAGAAGGATTCCTATGTGGAGTTTTGGTTAATTATGGGAACTCACACACTGCTAATTCTTAGCCATTTGTCTTTAGCCAGACTCTTTAAATTTCTTATTGGAGTCAAGATATTTTCTTTGGTTTGACATTAGTGATAGCCAAAAATTAATTTTTCCCCACAGGAAATATTAGTCTTTCGTTCAAGAGTCAATAATATTATTTTTCTCAGATAAATCATTTGCAAGTCAGCCAGCTCTGAAACTCAAGACTCATAAATCATAGAATCATGAAGTTGAAGGGATCTGAGGATCTTTAAGCTCTTTCCTTACGTGGATGAGGAAACTGAATCCTGGAAAGGGGAAAAGAATTGCCTTTGGTCACAAAAGTTGAAAGCGAAACCCTTATTTTTCAACTGCATTATTGTTGGAATTAAAGACTGCTTTCAATTCTTATTTTAAACGAATGTAATTATGAATTAAATCTTAATTATTAACCACTTATCAGAATACAAAAGAAGCAGTGTTCATTCCCTGTGCTTCTAACACTTGACCTGTGATCACCTTTACTCATCTTGAGTTTTTCTTCTTTAGGAAAGATTTTTCACTTTTTGCCTTCCTAGCATTTGCAAGTTAGAAAAGGTCCTTAGCTTACAAGTCAACCATTTAATTAACCATCAGTTTTGCCCAAAGTGATCTGCGTTTTATTACCTGGCCCTCCTCAAGTTACTTCCTCCCCTCCAGATAGTCAGTTTCTCCTTTGGCTGGCTGAAACACAAATATATTTGAAGACAAGAGAGGATTTTGTAGTCTTATTCCGTGCTCTTCACACTGTTGAGCTGCCCAGGGAACTCCATGAATAGCACTTATTAATCTTGCTGAAAGAATTTTGGCTTTGAATTTATAATGTGTACTTCAGGGAAAATCAGCTTTCACATCTGTGCATCCTTTTCTGCATTTCACACACCATCATAAAAAAGGGAGGTCTTCTCTTGTTTTACAGCAGCTTATTAAGTTTCTCCCTGGAAATTGTTACCCAAATGGTTTGCGTTAGTTGATTCTCATTTCTCTGTTAATCGTATAGTCAACAGAGCCTCAAATATAATTTTTCATATGTTAGTGTGTCTTAAACTTTCTATAGCAGAGACTCCTTTATATACCTTGGAGATAATTCTTGTAATTAAAGAATATTACATTTCCACAAAGACATCACCAAATGGTAATTATGCAGATACTACTTTGTTCCTGCCCTGTGGCTATTTAAATGGTAAATCGATCAAAGGGACCTATTTTAGAATGTCACTTGGAGTTAATAGGAAGCATGCAATAGGTGAGTTCTTCAAGGAGGCCATGAAAGGAAGTTCACAGAAAGCAAACATTGGCTTGGGGAATGTAGTAAATAAGGTTATGGGCAAAACAAAAGATAAGCCAGTGCATTAGCCAAAGGGCTGCTGATGCAAAATACCAGAAATCTGTTTGCTTTTATAAAGGGTATTTATTTGGGGTAGAAGCTTACAGTCATGAGGCCATAAAGAGTAAGTTACTTCCTTCACCAAAGTCTGTCGCCATGTGTTGGAGCACAGTCTCTGCAAGGGTTCAGCCTTCCTCTTCTTAAGGCTCCATGGTCCCGGCTTCTTCCTATCTCAGGTGTAGGCTGGCATAAGGCTCGTCTGTCTTCCTGAGGCTCGTCTCTTTCCAGGCTCAGCTCCTCTGCTCTCTCCACAAGGCCAGCAGTAAACTATCAGGTGAAAGGCTCGTCTCCTCCCTGGGGCTCCAGCATCAAAACTAAGCTCTCTCCTTTACTGTGTCATTTTCTGTGTGTGTCTATCCACCAAGGGGGCAGTGACTCAACTGCCATGGCCAAATCAAAGCCCTCATCTTAATTTAATCAAGTAAAAGTAAAACCTCTGAATTTAATATAATCAAAGGGTATCACACCCAGAGAAACAAACCAGTTTACAAACATAATCAATATTTCTTTTAGGAATTCATCGATAATATCAACCTGCCACAGCCATCCAGTTGCAACCCCGCTATGTATTGAATACCAATCAAAAGTGAAGATGTTCGAGCTGTTCTTTTCCACAGGTGCCATCTATCTCATCATACCCAAACCATGAGAAGTTGAGGAGAAATTCTATATCCCCCTCCTAAGTAAGGGTAGCAGGAATGCGTTTTACTTCACCTCCTTCAGGTACAAGACATATCATATCACTTTCTTAAGACAAATTAAACCTGACTCCAAATCCCAATTTAAGAGAGTGACAAGAAATTCAATCTCATTCATATTTTGCAGTTGTATGAGAATCTAATAGGGTGCCAGGAGACACAGGAGAGAACCTCCAGTCTTCGGTCTGTATGGTCCAGTCAAATAACAGTGGTACAAAAGGTGGCAGCAACCCAAGTTTCCATCAACAGATGAATGAATAAACAAAACGTTCTATATACATGCAATGGAATTATCCAGGCCTAAAAAGGAATGAAATTCTGATATATACAACAGCATGGATGGAACTTGAAGACATCATGTTGAGTGAAATAGGCCAGACACAAAAAAGACAAATATCGTATGATCTCATTTATATGAAATAATTAGAATAAGCAAAGTCATAGAATTAGAAATTAAAATACAGGTTACCAGGGACAGGTCTGGGGATAGGGAATGGGGAATAAGTGCTTAATCGGTATAGAGTTTCTGTTTGGGGTGATGGAAAAATTTTGGTAAATAATGGTAGTAACGATAGCACAACATTGTGAATATAATTAATGCCACTAAATCGTATAATTGTGTTTTAGTTTCCTTGGCTGCTCAAGTAAATACCATGCAATGGGTTGGCTTAAACAATGGGAATTTATTAGCTCATGGTTTTGAGGCTAGGAGAAGACCAAATCAAAGCATCATCAAGACAATGCTTTCTTCTTGAAGACTGGCATTCTGGGGCTGGCTGCCAGTGATCCTCGGTTCTTGGGTTCTCCGTCACATAACAATGCATGTGGTGGCCTCTCCAGGCCTCTCCATTCTCTTCCAGCTTCCATCAACCTTCAGCTTCTTGTTTCCTGTGGCTTTCTCTCTCTCTCTGCCTGAATTTCATTCTGCTTATAAAGGATTCTAGTAATAAGATTAAGACCCATCATGATTGAGTTGGGCCACAACTTAACTGAAGTAACATCATCAAAAGGTCCTACTTACAATAGGTGCATACCTACTGGAATGAATTAAGTTTAAGAATATGTGTTTCCATGGTATGTAGCTCCAAATCACCACAAGTTTAAAGTGGCTAAAATGGAAATTTTTATATTGTATATATGTTACCATAATAAAAATTTAGAAAAAAAATCATAGAACTGTACAACACAAAGAGTGAACTCTAATGTAAACTATGGATTCTAACTAATAATATAATATAATAATATTGTTTCATTAATTGTAATAAAGATACCACACTAATTGTGAAATGCTAATAATAAGGGAAACGTGAGGGGGTGGTGAAAAAGGGAGCTTTGTACTTTGGGCATGATTTTTCTGTAAACCTACAACTGCTCTAATAAAAAATATATATATAATATATGAAGAAAGACTACACAACTATGGTGATTTTTTAAAACTAAGATATTGACACAAGAACAGACAAATGTACAATGTAATATAATAGAATGCTCAGAGATAGATTTGAGATGAAGATGATGCCACCTATCAATGGAGAAAAAATGGATTGATAGTTGATAGTGTTGGAGAAACTAATTCAACATTTGGAAAAGAGCAAACCTGAATCCCTACCTAAAATATACAAATGTGAGCTCCAGATTAATCAAAAGCCTAAAAGGAAAAGGGAAAATTGTAACGTGTGACCTGTGGCACAAAATCATAACTCATTGGCCAAAAATTCCATTCATTTATTACACCAATATTAATAAATGCTGTGCAATGATGATTACCCTGGACAAAAGGAACAGAGAAAAGAAAGATTAGAAGAAGACATTTACAATATCTAAAACCAATAAAGGATGAACAAAAAAATGAAGCTCTTGCAAATCAGTATCAAAATGATAGGCACCCCAATGGGAAAACAAATGGGCAAAAGTTTTGAAGTAATAATTTATAGAAGAGGAAATGCAAAAGCCTACCAAATATAGGAAGAGGTGTTTAATCTTATTAGTTATCAAAAAATGCGAATTCCAACAAGAATGAGATATTCTTGATACCTATTAGTCAGATAAAAATGAGAAAGCTGGACAAAGCCCAGTGTGGATGGAATGTGGAGATGTCAGGACTCTGGGCATTGGTGGTAAAACATAGACTGGCATAGCCATCCTGGAGAACAGTCTGGCAGCTCTTAGACAAAATAAGTAAATGCCATCCTATATCGCCTCCTTAACATAGACCCCACAGAAATCTTCACAGAGATCCACAAGGAGCCATATATGCAGAAGGATGTTTGGTACATGGCTGTTGGTGGTAGTAGAAGCAGTAGTAGTGGCTTCTCACTCATCTCCCTCCCTTTTCCTTCTTAGGTCCATTCTGCCCATTGGAGCCACAGGGATTGATTTAAAACACAAACACAATCCTGTTGTGTTTCTAATTAAATCCCTTAAGGACTTCCCCATTTGTTGTATCAAGAACAAAATCACAGCTTTTTTAGCATAGCACCCCCCCACCATGGCCTGGGGGCCTGGGTCCAATCTAGCCGTTCTGCCTCTGTGACAGTTTGAAGCTTTTTGTAAATCCCAGAAAAGATCATGTTCCTGGAGCTAATCCATTGCTGTGAATGTGGGCCCTTTTGATTGGATCGAATTCAGTTGGGGGGCCTTTGATTGGATTGCTTCAGTGGTCCTCTTACTGGAGTCCTTTATTTATTTATTTTATTTTATTTTTTTAAGAAATATTCTTTTTTTTTTTTT
>JAQZBX010090929.1:0-12452 GCA_029593785.1 Cabassous unicinctus
TTTTTTTTTTTACCTGTTTTAAATTATTTATTTTGTAAAAGGCGTCCATTTCCTAAACTACATTCTTTTTTAAAAAACAATTTTTTGAAGTATATCATTCATACATGAATATACACAAACTATAAGTGTTCAGTAAACATCGTGATCTTACAAAACAAACATGCATAACACCATACAGGGCTCCCACACATCACTCCCCCCCACACACATCCTGCATTGTTTTGAAATATTTGTTAACAAATTATGAAAGTGCATCATCAAAGTATTACTACTAACTATAGTCCAAATCTTCCTCTCCTATACATTTCTTTAAGGATTTATTTATTTACTTTTATCCATTTTTACCCACTGATTTTTGATGTTTTTGTGTCCATTCACTGGGCAACTCTCTGTGTCCATTTCCTGCCCTTTCTTCTCATCCTTCTCCTCCTGTCTTCACTGGGATTTGATCCTCAGAACCTGTGATGTGGGAGAGAGACATACTACTACCACCTGCGCCAACTTAGTTCCTGGTTTTTCGGTGTGTCTCATCTTGGCTTTCCTTTTTATCACTCTCCTGTTATGTCAAAATCTTGCTACATGGATCATGGGGACTGGTGGCACACCCGCACATTGGGCCTGGTGGCCCACATGCCTTGTATATTTTTCTTTTTATAATTTTTCCCTGGAGGTCCCAGAGGTCAAACCCAAGTTCCCCCATATGGGAGATGGATGCCCAACCATCTGACCCCCATCCATCCCCCTGCTTTATCTTTTAAGGTTTACCAAATATACTCAAAGTTACAGCCTTTTCCCATACAGGATTGTCATATAATAAATCAGTTTTAGTTTATCACCAGTATTCTAAAAACCAGACCTAGGTAGAGAAACTGTGTCTGGGGACACATGCATGGTTTATAATATAGTGAATGTTTAGCCCACCCTGATTATCACAAAATCAGGACAGCAAGAATATTCACATATCCCATAGGTTTTGATACATTGTCTTGTCATTTTTATTCATTTCAAGGTAGTTACTGATTTCTTTTGCAATTTCCTCCTTGGCCCACAGATTGTCTAAGAATGTGTTGTTTAACTTCCATATCTTTGTGCCTAATCTGGTTCTATGGACCTTACTGACTTCCAGCTTCAATCCTTTGTGGTCAGAGAAATTATTTTGTATAATTTCAATCTTTTGGAATTCACCAAGTGTTGTTCTATGGCCTAGCATGTGATCTATCCTGGAGAATGAGCCATGTACACTTCAGAAGAATGTATATCCCACTGTGTTGGCATGTAATGTTCTGAATATATCTTTTAGGCCCAGATCATCTAATGTATTATTCAAGGTGTTTGTATCTTTATTCATTCTCTGATGAGATGTTCGGTCCAATGGTGATTATGGTGTATTAAAGTTCCCACTATAATTGTAGAAGCATCTGTTTCTCCTCTTAGTTTTTCCAGTGTATGCCTCATGTGTTTTGAGGCATTCAAGTTCGGTGCATAAATGTTTATGATTATTCTTTCTTCTTAATAGATTATCCCTTTTATTAGTATATAGTGGCTTTGTCTTTTACAATAATTTTCCATTTAAAGTTTATTTTGTCCAACATTAGTATAGCTACTCCCACCCTTTTTTGGTTATTGTTTGAATGTAAAATTGTTTTCCAACCATTCACCACTAGTTTCCATGTGTCCCTGGGTCTACAGTGAGTTTCTTGTAGATGGCATGTGATGGATCATATTTCCTTATCTATTCTGCCAATCTGTTTCTCTTGATTGATTAGGTTATTCCTTTTACATTCAATTTTATTACTATCAAGGAATTACTTACATTAGCCATATTTTCTTTAGGTTTCTGTATGCCAAATGCTGTTTATATTTCTCTTTTTATCTTTCTCATTGTTCTTACACACTCCTCCAACTCTTTCTCTCCTGTTTTTCCTTTCAACCTGTAGAACTCCATTTAATATTTCTTGAAGGGCAAGTTTCTTATTGACACACTCTCTTAATTTCTGTTTATCTGTGAATATTTTGAACTTTGCTTCAGTTTTGAATCCCAGCTTTGCTGGATAGAAAATTCTTCACTGGAAGTTTTTACTTTTAACACTTTAACCATGTCATACCACTGCCTTCTTGCCTCCATGTTTCAGATGAGAAATCAGCACTTAATCTTAATGAGATTCCCTTGTTTGTGATGTTTCTCTTTTCTTTTGCTTCTTTCAATATTCCCTCTTTGTCATGAGTATTGCACACTTAGACAAGTATATGTCTTGGGATAGGCCTGTTGGGATTTATACTTTTTGGGGCATGCTGTACTCCCTAGATATGTACAACCATGTTCTTTAATAGGGTTGGGAAATTTTCAGCCATTATTTCCTCCAACACCCCTTCTGTATCATTTTCTTTCTCTTCTCCTTCTGGAATGCCTATAATGCATATGTTTGTGTATTTCATATTGTCTTTAAAGTCCCTATTTCCCTGCTGGATTTTTTCTATCTGTTCTATTATTTGTTTGATTTCAGCTGTACTGTCTTCCACATTGTTGATTCTTTCCTCTGCGTGTTCAAATCTTCTGTTATATGCTTTCAGTGTATTTTTGATTTCTTGGATTGTGCCTTTCATCACCATCATATCTGTTATTTTCTATGTATATTTACAGTTTAATCAGTGTGTCCCCCAGTGTCTTCTTAGTATCCTTAATGTCTTCCTTCACTTCATTAGCTTGATTCATGATATTAGTTTGGACATCTCTGATTAGATGTTCCATGTTCTGCATTTTCTCCTGTTTTTTTTTTTTTTTACTTTGTTTATTGGACTGGGCCATATCTCCCTGTTTCTTAGTAATGGGTTGTAATTTTTTGTTTGGCATCTAGGCCTCAGTTTATTTTGATGGGTTTATTCAGTTGATTAGCTTCTCTTTCTACTCTAGGGTTTAATTTTGTGGTTTTTGTGTGTGGTGTGTTTTCACTTTGAACTTCATTCCTCTTATTCTATTTCCCTGCTGTTTTCTCTATTCCCTGCAGAAAAAAAAAATAGGACTAGAGGAAATGAAAGGTGTAAGACTAGAAAATGAATAATAGTAATAATAATAGTAAAAGGTAAAAAGAAAAACTGCATAAGACCTAGTGTATTAGGGTTTTCTCAGGAAACAGAATCAACAGGAGATATCTGTGTATAACATGAGATTTCATAAGAGTCTCTCATGCAATCATGGGGATGCAGAAGTCGAGGTTCCACAGGTTGCAAACCAGGGGCTCCAATGAAGTTCAGTGAAAGTCCTTGATGAGTTTCTGGGAGAATTTGGCTTTCCAAGGATGAGCTGGGAAATTAATTCTGAATGTTGAAATCACTTCCCCTTTTAAGGCATTCAACTGATGGGATAAAAGCATCATCCATTGCTGATGCAATCTCTCTTTGTATATTCAAGATGCAGATGTAATCAGCCATCCACTCAGTAAACTCATTGGTAACCGAAGTCCACAAATGCTCTTATATTACAATTAGCCCAGTGCTTGCTAGGCCAAACACCTGGACACAATTACCTGGCTGAGTTGACACATTAGCTTAACCATCACACCCAGGAAAATGAATAATTAATTCGAGGAAGAAGTGCAGAGGAATAACAATAAAAAGTGGTATAGAAACAATGAAATGAGAAACAGAATAGAGAAAAACTATATAAAATGTATTAAAGGACTGGAGTGATGAGAAGAGAGGGAAAGAGAAAATAGATAAAGAATAATGTAAAATAAGAAAGAAAACAGAGAAAGGAGAGAGAAATAAAAACAAGAAAATTTGAAGACCAAACAAAAAGAAGTGGAATGAAAGAACAACAACAGAAAACAGAAATTAGAGAGATGAAGGAAAGAAAAGAAATAACATAGGTAGACTAAATCAGTAAACGGATAAAAAGGGGAACTAAGGAAGCAGAAATACAACAAACAAGAAACAATACAGTAGCACCTAATTTTTTAAAACAGTAGACAGAAAGAAGAAAAAAACAAATGAAAAACAAACAAACAAACAAACAAGGAAAAACATCCTTCCCTCTTAGTCCCCTAAGGAGCTTCTCAAGCTGCCAGTGTTTATCAATCAATCACCTTGCAGCCTGCCCTTTGCAGGTTTTGAACAGGGTTTTTAGTGAGTAAATTAAGTTAAATTTTAAAAAGGAATCCTTAAGAAAAATAAGAGACCCAATAAAAGCTAATACAAAAAGAATGGCTATATGGTCCCTGTCATAAAGTATCAATGGGATGACTGATAACCTGGTGGATCATTTCTCAAAGAAGAGCCAGGAATCTAACCAGAAACTTTGTATATTCAAGGCAGAAATTACTCCACTGAGCTAAACTTTCCCTTTAGGGCAGTTAGTCTTTCAGGAAACTATCTGCCTACTTTCTCTCTGGCAGGTTAGAATCTTAGCAGTTTGCCAGAGTCCTGCTGATTAGGCACCTGTGAGTCCCTGCTCTCTTTCTATTCTAATTGCTTTCTCTTCCAGGGTGGCTGGGCAAGACACCCTGTCTTCATAGAGCCCCCTTCCCTCTCCTGATCATATTGGGGTCCCTTCTGAGATTCAGATGGGGCTTAGCTGACCAAGCTCACCACAAAGAAACCACTCTTGACCTCCTTCCAGACCCCTCTTCCTTCCAGAAAACCCTAAATATGCTTTTGAAAGTTTACTGAGCTCTTCCTACCACCTGTTTCCATTAGGGGAGTTGGAATTTTAATAGTTTTCAGCTGCCAGACTAGTTAGGTGCCTGTCTCCGCCTCTGCCTTTCCCAAGTTCCTCTCTCACTGGGCAGGTGGGTGTGACAGATTCCCTTCTCCCCTCTTCCCTCAGTGCTGGCTGGTATCTTCCCCAAGTTTCAAAAGGGGCTCAGGTGTCCAAAACCACAGAAAGGAAATTACTCTCCATCCTTCACAAGAATCCACCTACACCCAGAGAATGCTCCCTCCCACTCACTGCCTCGTGAGGGTCAGGGAGATCACAGTGGCTATCCACCTTGAGGGTGGGGCTTAGCTGTCCACTGTTTCCAGCCACAGGGGTTAGCAGCTCCAAGTTTTCCCTTGGGCTCTCTGTCTCTTGGTCCAGTTCCCTCCAGATCAATGGCTGATGCCTCCTGCTCTGTGTGTTCTCAAAACAGCTCACTCAGGTAGGATTTTGCCCCTTCCCAGCCACTTTTTGTGAGAGAGCTTGGGAGTGCCCAACTACAAAGATGCCATCTTATCAGAACACCCCCAATATAGGTTTTAATCCTCTCACTGAAGTCCTTTATAAACAGGAACAAAAAGCCACAGACATAGGAAAAAGTGTTTGAGACAGAAAGAAGCCTCTAGAATTTGACAGAAATGAGCCCAGAAGAGAGAAGATCCACAGACAGAACAGCCCAAAGCTGAAGCAAGGAAGTTGGAAGGAAAGGGGAGAGATAAGCAGACCTGGCCAGGTGTCTGATCACCCAAGCTGAGATCTGGGTTAAGGGAGCCTGGCGGAGAAGGCAGAGACCAGCAGAGCCACCAATGTACCTTGTCATGTGGAAAGAGTCCAGAATTGCCTACATCTGACCTTTGGGGAGAATTTCATCTGATGCCATGATTTGGGCATTTTCCCCAGCTTCATGTAAGTTTTTAACTGTTGATGTTCTAGAACTAGGTCCGTGAAAATGGTGCCATGGATGAGAAAAGATGAGATAGAAATAACTGCAGCCAGGGGACCCTCCATCCAAAGGGAGGAGAGTGCTGCTGCATAAAATATTGTGGCTTTTATTTAGCTTTAGAGCAAAGAAAATATGTGGGCACATGTGCAAGGGAAACAGATACATAACGGTTTACATGTTACTAAAGTCAGCACATTTTTAAGGTTAATGGTTCAGTTCTCTTTACATTTCTGCATGTAACAGACCTTGTTAATCATTATCTGACATACATTAAATACACTCTTAGAAGCACAGAATGCTTCTTCACCAGGCTCCTACCAGATGTTATCTTAGTGTCTTTATACTAGAGATGCCTGTCCCATACATACTGAGGTGGCCTGCTTTCTGTCAGTAGTCATGGCCTTTAATTGAACTCCTTCATTTAACCTAATAAATTCCATTGTAGAAGCCAACTCACTTCTGCTATGTTCTATTTGTAGCCTTTAGTTTCAGCAAACTAAAACAAATTCAATAGATTCTACATATATATTTTGTCTTTTTTATTAAATGAGCACTAACTAGGACCTTTCCAGGTAACTGAGTTGGCCTTGGAAATGAATACAAACCCCTTGTGCTCCATGTACTGGATAAAAGGAGGACAGGGAATTCACACGTGGAATCTCATACATTCTTTACAAATGAACAAGCAGTCCATGATGGCTTCAGTTGTGATTCTCTTCAGAGGGAAAACAAGATATGATAAAAAAATAAAAACCCTCTTCTCTCCAGAAGTCTGTTAACTGCATCCAAGAAAGGGACCCATTTGGGAGGCAAGTGAAAAAAGCACACAAGGAGGAGAAGTATAATGGTCCATACCAGGCAGCAGCCATGCAGCAGACAATTGCCCTCCCTTGGACTGCCCTGTTAGTTTTCATTGTCTTATTCTTGGCATAATAACATATTGATACAAGAGTAAGCACAACATGTCACTCAGGTTATATAACATGCCAATTAGCTTATATAACATTCTATGTTATGGTTCCTCAACTGTCCCTGGAACTGTCCTCAACCCCAAGATTGTTTAAGGTACAGTTGCTACTAGCTAGTTCTATCAGCTACTTTTGGACAGGCCCAAGAATAATGTGGGAACTGTGGCTGCCTCACTGACATCAGCAGCCAGCTACCTGCAACTGGCTGGGGCTGAGGCCATCACCTGAATTGACCATCCTCACAGAGTCCTTCCCAGAGAACCAGGTATGAGATGAAACTTTACATTGCTTATCTGATTTAGTCCTTATAATACATTTATAAGTTTGTCCTCTTGCCACTTCATATTTCAGGGGAGCAAACTGAAGGTAGATGGTAAACTGACATTCCCAAGGCACCCAGCTAGTGGCTGGCCATGTTGCCACTGTTTCATGGGCTGGCAGGGGCTCACTTTTGTAACCTCAGGTCCAGGACCTGTTGGGTTGTGGAAGATGGGACCAAGGGCTCCCCCATCTCCTCAGGTGTGTCTAGATGGCCTCATGGTGAAATTCTCACCTGTACTCAAGGATGATTCACTATCACACTGGTTGGGGGCTGTTTCAAGAGGAAGATGCAATTAGTGGCAGCAGCATGAAGCAGCAGGAGGGTTGGAGACAAGCATCAGACTGGGACTCCAAGCCCTCAGTGACTTGTGGCAAGAGGTGGTACAATACAGCCTGCAGCACAAAATGTTTCTCAGTTTTAAAAATAAGACTTAAAGTTCTGGAGTGATATTAAATAACAGTACTTTCAAATCAGTTTGTTTCAAATCAGTGTTATAAGAGCACATGCTTTTGTTGAGAGCCTGTGTGAGGAGAATTTTCCCAGTGAGCCTCACAGAACTCTGAAGCATTCATACTCAGGCTGAGTGCTTTTCCCTCCATGCTGTGGGAGGCTGTATTTCATCCTGACCTGGCAGCTGGGATTCTGATGGTATGTTAAGATTGTAGTTAATAAGACAAATACAAGAATATCCCTCTATTACAAGGTGTTAAGATTATGGTGATACATGGGGAAAATACCACTAATGTGACTTATAGATTATAGTTAACAATAATATTATAATATTATAGCATAAGTTAAGAAGGTATTATATCAGTGCTGAAGGTCAAAGATATAGGATTGAGTTTTATGAGATATGAATATGATAAGGCTTTTTTATCCCATTTTCTTCATTAACAAGAACTCAGTCATATAATTTAACCATTCTGTGGTCATTTATTCATCTTTCTGAACACTGAAGAAACAATTGTGTTTGTTTTTAGGATTAAATTAAATAAATGTGCCTGCACAGAATTTTTAAAATAATGCTTCCATAATTTGTTAAGGTGTCTTTTGTCCTTTTTTTAGGTTAAAAGAATGTTTACTTTAAAAAAATCTGTTAACATTATTCCTAGAAACAGGGGCAGAGTTGGGGGCAGAACCAGGCACCCTATCAACTTCTTGATTGGAATTAATGTAATGCTCCCTCATCTCTATTCCCCTTCATTGGACTTCACATCCAATTAGGCATCACTTAGAGGAAACAAACCATGGCCCTATGCCCTGACTGCTATCCCAGTGCCCTTTCCCCATAGCACAATGCTCCTGCAGCCTTGAACTTGGCCTGTCCTTGTGATGAGCAGTAAACAGTGCTATTGGAGGGTAGTACTAAAACTTGTCTACCATTTTAGCATTTTATTCATGGACATCTCTGGGATTTCCAAGTATAATCCCTGGCTCAAGAAGTTCCATTCAGGTCAAGCTTCCATGATGTGGATTTGAGTAATGGATGGTGGAAATTCCAATGCTCAAGGAAGGTAGGACTTCAGTTCAGCCTAGAAGGCCAAAAGAGAGGGTTGATAGAGGTGCATGGAGAATAGTATGACTAGAGCACAGGTAAAATGCTGGGAAGCAGTGGAGGTGATGCTGAAAGGGAAGATGAATACAGAGAGTGACCATGCAAACCAAGTTTAGGAATCAAGAACTTTATGTGTTTTAGAGTTTGATTGTAGTCAAAGGCCATGAATCTGCCTGAGCCTGAGAGGGGCAGCCCCTGAGAAAGGGGCTTTAACAGCAAGCTTGGCATTCAGGGTGGACTGAAGGCTGAAATTTGGAGTAAAGGAGCTGTATTAGTCAGTCAAAGGGGTGCTGATGTAAAATACCAGAAATCTGGTGGCTTTTATAAAGGGTATTTATTTGGAGTAGAAGATTACATTTACCAGGCCATGAAGGGTAAGTTACTTCCCTCACCAAAGTTGATTGCCATGTGTTGGAGCAAAATGGCTGCTGATGTCTGTGAGGATTCAGGTTTCCTGGGTTCCTCTCTTCCCAGGGCTTGCTTCTCTCTGGACTCAGCTCCTCTGCTAGCTCCACAAGGCCGGCTGTATGCTATCAGGCAAATGGTTTGTTTATCTTCCTGGGGCCTTTTCTCCCTCCTCACAACCAAGCTCCTCTGTGTGTTTACTTTCTAGGGCTCCAGCTCAAAAACTCCAACCTCACTTCTATGCAGTGCACTTTCTCTGTGAGTCCCTGCCCACCAAGGGGGTGCAGACTCAATGTCCTACTGATGTGGCCCAATCAAAGCCTCAATCATTATTTAATCAAGTAAACCTCTAGATCCAATATAATCTAATATGCCCTGAGGGACAGGTCAGTTTACAAGCATAATCCAGTATCTATTTTTGGAATTCATAAATAATGCCAAACTGCTACAGCAGCCAACCACAGAGTTTCCATGGTGTTCTGAGGGGGAAAGGCTCAGGGACACTCACCTCAGGGATATAGCATTTGTTCCAGTCCTGTACTGGTATATAGCTCCTGAAAAACTTTTGACTACACTTTCAAATATTGAATACCTAATAGAGCTTTTTATGGAAGCTATTAAATAAAGTAAATGATACACTTCAATTTAAACACCTAACACTGAACTTGGCATATGAAAATCTTCAGTAAACAAACATAAATATACATGACACAAGTGTTCCTATTTCACAAGGCCATAATTACCCTTCCACCCATTCATTTTTGGGAAGCCAGAATTTTATCAAAATTAATGGTAGGAAAATTGACTAGATTGAGTGTAAGGGAAATGTGTTATTAGTGTTCCCTGACCCAGTGACCAAAAAGCCTAATGGAAACTAGTGGAAAATCCTTTCAGATGTCACTGAATATATAACAAAACAAGATTAATTCTATAAAAACATAATGTAATATAAGTGCACAATTATTGGAGTACCATAAAATAAATTATAAATCAGAGAGTTCAAGTACAGCAAAGGATGATCCTCAAAGTCATTATTGCAAATGTAGAAAGGTTCACATATGTCAGAAATGATTGGAGTATATTTTGAAAATGTAAAAAAAAATTTGTAATGTATTAAAATACTTGAGAATAGAAACGTGTTTTCTAATTATTTAAGGATCATTTCTGAACTAAAATATCAGAGGGAATTAGGGTTAAGTAGCAAATAGGTGTTGTAGGTCATTTGCTGTTGAACTTGGATGTGCATCAGAATCAGGAGGAGAATGTGAAAAAAATATAGATCCTTGGGGCCTCATTTGAAAATTATAAGGTAATGGGCAACATTATTTCTTAAATGTTAATTTTCAAAATGTTTACACAGGATTTTATTGCCTGACGAAATGGCAAACAAGCAGGAAATTTTGAATTAAGTGTAAACCCCATCCTTACATTAACTAAGAGAAATCTGGGGTGCTGATGCATAAATTAGTGTTAAAAATTGAACATAAATGAGTGTGGAAGAAGATGCAGGAAGAAGAAGATCTCAAAACAAACTGCAAGTTTACACTTCCAAGAAGAGGACAACATCTTGAATTGCACAACCTCAGCCACTTAAAAGAGTGGCAGCAAGTTCTGCAAACTGGTGGGGGAGATTCTTTGGATTTTCCCCCCCTGAGAAAAAAAAACAGAGAATGTTCATTAAACAATGGAGAAAGGACAGTTACATAAACCACCATGAAAGAATCTTACAAATCTAATCATGTACAATATAAACTATTTGAGAGAGAAGTATAAAGCAAGAAGTCACTTGTGGGTAAAGGATCATATGATACATAAATCATCTCCTACCTGGCTGAGGACTGCTCACTCCTGTCCTCCACCCCCACCCCAGACATGCTTCCCCATAACTCCTTGGTAGCACACCCAGCTTTAGCTGCTATAACATTAAACACTGCCCATCCAGAGTTCACCTTGTTTGAGAAGACAGCACATACCCAGATGTTTTCCCAAAACCTGCATGCAAGCCTCTGGCATTCAGTCATTTTCCCCCTCAGCCTTATGAAATCTAAAGAGCTGTAAGCAAAGGTACAGAAAAACTCATGAACTTCCTGCCACCTTGCTGTCTGTCACAAGGTAACTGCAGTGCTTTGTAAGTTTCCCTAATAAATGCTTAAGAATTGATCAATCTGTTGTTCAGTGTTTTTCCTCAGAAACTTAATAGGTCCTATTGGAAGGGCAGTTTGGGGCAGTTCTGGCTGTACCTCCCCCTATTTTTTCTTTTGTGGTGAGTCCTGCTGCTGGTTCAGTGGGAAGCAAGTAGAAAATATACCAAAAAAATTCAATATATTGTTTGTGGATTTTAAAATGTGATGAAATTTTAACAGAGCAAATGATTGATAATCATAAAAGTAAGGGCATTGATTATGTCTGATGTGAGGGAACATGAGTGTGTTACATGAAGAATGTGTCAAAGTTACTGATATTGTCGTATACATAGGATTTTGTGAATGAACTGCTTTTTGTTTTATAATTATTCTATATATTTTGGATATATATTTTATATATTCCCTTGAAATATGGCTAGTGCAACTGAAAAATGAATTTTGTTTAATTTAATTGAAATTGAAATCTCTAAAACATAATAACTAGTGGCCACCATATTGAAAAACCCAGCTTGAATGTATCTGATATTTCATTTTTTTAAGTGGAAAAATATAAACATCTTGGGCAAAGAAACTGTTTCAGAAGGGCTCATCCAATACAAAGAAAATCTTTTAAAAAGGAAACATTACATACTTACCTGGCAGGTGAGATACCATGATCACGAAAGTGGTTTTCCCAGGGTGAGGCTTATCCATTGCACTACAGATTAGCTGACCCCTGTGATTTCCACAAATGTGGGAAACTCAACAGCATAATTTGTGGTAGTGGGGGACCGTGTTCATGCTCTCCCCTGAGGAAAAAAAAGGAAACATTACAAGATCTATACTAAGAAACTGGGAGGAAAAGAGGAACAGAAAAAAGGAAAACAACAGCAACAATTGGTTACTAAGAACATTTTTGAAAAGAACATGCAACATAAAAAAAGAAATCTATGGTCAAAATTTGACCCAAAGTACTAAAGTTATGACATCTAAAAACAGGAGACAAAAGTAGAGATCCCAGGGCTCAGGAAGGAACAGGCCAGAAGCAGAAGGTGCTAAAATGGAGGGACTGAGTCCAGAGAAAAGAAATGCCAGACTCTGAAAATGGTGTCCTGTGTGAGAAGAACATAGGATGAGGAGTAGGGGGTTGCTATTTTTTAAGTAAAGAATTCTAAAATTGTTTAGACTTTTAAACTAGCTCTGAACTGACACTAATTCCAGGAGACCCAAATCATCACTGTTGTCCGCTGAGCAGGGTAGGGCTTTATAGAGGTCAGGTGATCAATGGAGTTTTAGCTCAGATTTCACAGTGGATGTAGTGGGTCCCTTAACCCATCCTGTGGTTTTTCCTCAGCTCCAGAATGCATAATTGGATTAGACATACTTAGCAAAAGGCAGAAACCCCACAATGGTTCCCTGACATATGGAGAGAGGGCTATAATA
>JAQZBX010090930.1:0-12463 GCA_029593785.1 Cabassous unicinctus
CTTGTTACTCAAATGTGGCCTCTCTCTAAGCCAAACTCAGTACATAAGCTCAATGCATTCTCCTCAGGAATGGGCCTCCCTGGCACCGAGGAATTACTACCAAGTGCCAAGTAGCAATGCATTTGGAAAAGGACCTTGACCAAAAGAAGGAAATATTAAATACAAATGAGGTGGTTTTTTTTTTCCAGGTACTGGGGCCAGGGATTGAACCCGGGACCTTGTAAATAGGAAGCTAGTGCTCAACCACTGAGCCACATCGGCTCCCAAGTTGGTTTTCTCATTTATTTGCTTGTTGTTTGTCTTTGTTATTAGGAGGCACTGGTACCCGAACCTGGGACCTCCCATGTGGAAAGCAGGTGCTCAACCTCTTGAGCCACCTCCACTCCCTACAAATGAGTGTTTATGGCTAAGAGATTTCTTTTTTTTTTCCTTTCCTTTTTTTTAAAAAGATACTTAGATTACATAAATGTTACACAAAAGATATAGGGATTCCCATATGCTCCACTCCCCACACCTCCCACACACTCCCAAAAAAACATCCTTCATTAGTGTGGCACATTCACTGCAATTGATAAATGCATCCTGGGCTTTGCCATTAAGCATGGACCATAGTTCACATTGTAGTCTACACTCTCTCCCACACAGTTCTGCATGTTATGTGATGATATAAAATGGCCTATATCTGTCATTGCCACGTCACTCAGGACGATTCCCAAGTCCCCAAAAAAACCCTGTATTACAACTGTTTTTTCCTCTCCTTGTCCCCAGAGCCTCCAGTGGCCACTGGTTCCACATCAATGTCGTAATTTCTTCCATTGCTAGAATCACAATATGTCTATAGTAGAATCCAGTAAGTCTACTCTAGTCCCCAGCTCTTCCCCCAATCCCAAAGATTCTGGGATGGTGATGTCCACTCCACCTCCAATTGAGAGGAGGCTTATATCCCACTGGGAAGATGGATGGGACTATCCTGCCTGCAGCTGCAGACTCTCTCACTTCCCTGGGATGGCCATTGTCCATTGTCATCTCCCTGCCAGTTGTCCTGGATGAGTTCAATGAGCTGTCGAGCAGGTGTTGCAACTCTGCCAAGGTTCTGGGCCCAGCTGGCACATGGACAGCCCAAAGACTCGAGTCTCTGGACGTATACCCACAAACTCCAGCACCAAGTATAGGTTTAAATAGAAGGGACAGATGAACCATGTGCAGGAAAGACATAATTGAGTCCAACTCTGTCACTCTCAGGAGCACAAACTCCAAAGTAAGGCCCACTGGCAAGGCACCAAACTCCAGAGTTATCCGCCCTGACCATAGGACCTGGGTGTCTCCAGAGCCCTCAAGATCTCCACTATTTGGGATAGTATCCACTTTGGAATTCTATGAGATTCTACTGAGATGTGCATAAGCGTTACCTCTGGGATGACCTCCCGACTCACTTTGAAGTCTCTTAGCCATATGAACTCAGGTGTCTTTACCTTTCCCCCCTTTTATTCGTGGTCTTTTCCCAGTTGCATTGCTAGTTGGTTCTGGCTAAGAGATTTCAGAGTCGGAGGTTATTCCAGAGATTATGCTTATGCACGTCTCAGGAGGCTCCCACTGACTGCCACAGTAAACAGTGCCTCAAGCAGGGGAGGCTCCTGAGGGCTCGGGAGACATCTGGACACTATAGGCAGGGCAGCAACCCTATTACCTTGGAATATATGTTAACTTGTCTCCCCAATGTAACAGAGTTAGACTCATTTATAATTTTCCTACACATGGTTCTTCTGCCCCTTTTATTTGAATTAACCCTATATCCATTAAAAATGTGGAAGACTTAAATCTTCCATCTGTTCATATGCCAGTTAAGCCCTGAATCTCAGCAGAGTTGAAGCCAACACCTACTCTCTATGTCATTGGACTCACCCAGGACGATTAGCAACAGGATGATGATGTACAATATGCATCCCCCAAAACAGAGTATCTACAACTTCAAGCAAGCCATTTCCATCCATCTGCTCCACAGGATCTAAGCCCCCTCTCAATTAGAAACAGAGTAGGCATCTCCATCACCAAATCCTCAAGACTGAGGAATGAACAAACATAAAGGGGGACTGCAACTATGGACCACAATAGACTTATTATTCTAGTAATGGAAGAAATTGTAACATTGACATACAGACAGTGGTCACCAGGGGTTCTGAGGGGAGGGAGAGGGATGAATAGGCATAACATGGGGCATTTTTGGGACATTGGAATTATCCTGCATGATATTCCAACAGCAGATACAGGCCATTACACATTTTGTCAAAACCTATACAATTGAGAGGTACAAAGTGTAAACCATAATGTAAAACTATAGACCAGGGTTAGTAGCAGTACTTCAACATGTGTTTATTAATTGTACCAAATGTACCAAAAAAGTGTGGGAGGGGGAGGAGAAGGGTAATCCTCTATATTTTTGATGTAACTTTTCTATAACCTTTAAAAATAAAGAAAAAAAAAAAGTTTAGCACTTTCAAATTATATTAAATCTTCATGCAACCATAGACCTTTTCTGAGGTCTTTGCTTTACCTAAATTCCTTGGACTTCACTTCATTATCTCTAGGTATGCCTTTATAGGCAGCCTTGTTTTTCATACCCAAAGTGACATTGGGGCAACTTAGGAGAAAGCAACAAGGAAGGCATCTTGGCTTCCCTACTAATAAGCTTGTGATCTTGGTCAAGTTTCTTAACTTCTCCAAGCTTCAGTCTCCTTCTGTATACAGTGGGAACACTGGTACCCATCCTGCAGGAGAGGATAAGAGGAAATGCATGTAAGGCACTTGGTACTGTTACATGGTGAGCAGCCAATCACTAATGGATATTAGTCTCATTCTTATTAAAGATAATGATATCCATAGGCCATGTCACCTCATACTGAGGTGTTACAAAGAGTAGAATAAAGAATCTAAAGGACATGCTATTTCAATAGGCATAGCATTACCCTTCAGAATTTACTTTTCATCAAGTAGACACAGTGGCAAAATTAGGATTTGGTATTATTTTCATGTAGAAGGGCTAGACACTAGATGGAAGCTCATAGGAGGTCCTTTGCAAATTTCTTCAAGGAAGCAGTAAATGCCGATCCATCCAGGGTGGACCAAGCATGGTATGACTTCTGCATCTCTTGTTGTTGTTCATTGCCTGTTTTTTTTTTTTTTAATACACTTTATTTTTAAAGAAATTTTAGAATCTAGAAAAGTTACATCAAACGTCTAGGAGATTCCCATATAACCTACCCTCTCCCTTGTCCACATTTTCACTATTAATAACGTCTTACATTAGTGTGGTATATTTGTTACAATTAATGAAGCAATATTGAAGCATTGCTACTAACCAAAGTCTATAGTTTACATTATGGTTGACACTTTGCACTGTACAGTTTTATAGGTTTTGACAAAATGCATAATGGCCTGTATCTACCATTACAGTAACATGCAGAGCAATTCCAATGCCCTGCAAATGCCCCTTGTTCCACCCATTCTTCCCTCTGGCAACTACTATCTTTATATCAATGTTGCAAGTTTTTCCATTGCTACTTTTACCCTGGCTTCTGCTAAAAAGCAACCCACTGGAATTGGGTCTGCTTGCCTATGGGAAAACCACTAAACACGGCATGTTCAAATTGGTCATTCATGATTCATGAATTCACAATTCATTTAGAGTTGTGGAAAATAATTACTAACACATGATATATATTCTATAAATATTTGTTGAATGATTATAGAAATATAAGCAATAGGGGTGTAGCTATAGAAGCTTCAGGAACCATAGAAATCATGTATTTCAAGTAAAAAAGGCTATAAATGGTTTAAATATTTTCAATAGAAGATGAGTTAAGAAAATTATGTATATCCACTGAATGGAACACTATATAGCTGTTAAAAAGAAAAAGGTCTTTCTATGTGTATTGGCACAGCAAGATGTCCACCATCTAGTGTTTTTTAAAAAGAAGCAAGTTAAAGAAATTCACTCTATAATTCCATGTGCATTTAAAAGCAAGATTTTAAACTATAATATAATATAAAATGTTTGGATAATCCCAGAAATGTTCAGCATGATCACAAAAAAATGTAAATAGTGGCTATGTCAGAGCATAAACTGGGGAGGTGGATAAAATAAGAGAAATGGAGGAAAACTGTATCATTTTACTTAATGAAATATTGTGCTGTTTGATTTTTTTTGATAACATACATTACTTTCATAATAATTAAAGGGAAACAACAAAAAAAACTCCACATGATTCAACTTCCTTCTTTTAAAGATGAAGAAACTTACACTCAGAGAATTCCTGAATCATAGAAACTTGTCACTGAAAGGCAAATTAGAACTCATTAAGTCCAACTTCCTTGTTCTACAGATAAAGAAACTGACACACACAGAAGTGAAGTGAACTATAGTTCCCAAGGCTAAAGCCTGGGGAGAAAAGAAGATGGATACATTGGTGTTGAAAAAAACATAGGTACTCAGCACATGCTGTAAAATCTATTAAAACTGACTCACTCCTTTTGGATGAGGTAAGTGTTGACATTAGACAATTTGGTGGGCAGCATTTATTTCCCTATTTATTAAAATGTCAGAAAGAATATTGATGGCACCTCCTAAAAGGCTTGCAGATGGTGGTCTTCAAAAAACAACTGTTGAAGAGGATAAAAACTTGAATATTATGGTTTGATGATTAAAAAAAAAAAAAAAAAAAAATATATATATATATATATGGCCAAGATATGTATATCCAGCATATCAAAGTGGGAAAAAAAATCTATGAAAGGCAAAGACAGATATATCTATGTATATATACATATATAAATTTATAAAATACATGTACAATAAACCACATTTAAAAGCTATGGAATATTAAACTGGAAAAAGTCAGACTTCAAAGAAATGGACTCTTTGAGCAAATTCACAAATACTCTTTCAACAATTCACTTCTCAAGTTACAGTTTGTGTATGTCCCAGTGGAAGACATTTTTAAAGGGAGCCCAGAGAAACCCAAATTGATCTATACACTTGTGGTTAATGGGTCATATTAATGTAAAAGTGTAGTTGCCATATTTTGATGCAGTAAGATTGTGTCTCTTATTGTACACTGCAAACCAGCCTTGTCACCATGTCATTATGCGTTGGCGGAGGCCATTCTGGGTTGGTTGGCTGTGGACATGCTTCTATCTGTGTTACTCCAACACAAAGAAGTGGAAAACTGAGATAGTTCCCTGACTAGTTCAAGCCGCAAAAGAACATTTGCCTAATAATCTGGGTATTTTGATTATAATGGAACAATTTCCAGTTTACCCCGCCTCACTCTGCCTGTGTGGAAAATAAATAAACTACATTTATATTAGTGCCTTTATCAGAAGAAAGGATTCTGAAACGTTAAAATAGCTGCAGACCAATTCAACCTGAAGTGCCAGTGCAGTAACTGTTTAAATCAGTCTTCAGGTTCATGTTTGATCAGATTAGCTGTGTCCACCCTTCTCTGGGTCTCCATGAAATCCTCTGAATGAGATGCTGGTGTTTTCACATTGCAGGAAAATAGAAACCGGAGTCAAGAAAACCGCAACATCTGGAACAGGAGGAAAGATTTCACTGGAAAGAACTTGACAAACTCTGAAAACAAAGTTCTAGACTTGACTAATTTATTTTGGCTGCAAAGCTGAGCTCGATGCAAAGCTCAAAGAAGATTTGTTCAAGGCTCCTTTCAACGAAATAAAAAGCCAGCCCAAACTAAAATTAATGCATCGACTGCATAAACAGTCAAGATAGTTATCTGATACTGAGGGAATAGAGCCACACTAGGCCTTTTTGTTATTTATGGGATTATTATTGGAGGAAACAGAAGTGGTTAGATATCCCCCTGCTTTCAGAGCAGGGGAAGGAAAAAAGGTGTCAAACATAGCTTTTCAATTTAACCTCTTGATCATTTCATTCTCACTACATCTTAAAATCCAAATATACATCTGCCCCCAGTGTCCAACTGTTCTCCCATTCATTGCTTTGACTATTTCTCCTTTATCCTCTAAAAACTCCATGGATTTTAAATGATGAATGGAAAGATTAAAAAATACCTTAAAAATGGAAGTTGTATCTTCAGAACATTTATTATCTTCTGTGATTACAGAAGTTATATATATGTATTATAGAAAGTATTGGACATTATAAAAAGTGTTAGACAAGAGGGAAAGGAAAAGAACCTTCAAAGTCACTTTGCCATTCTTTTGTCTGTCCAGCTTTTGAATCTTAATTTTGGGGGGCATTCCCACAGTGTGTGTGTTCAGGAGTCCAGTGTGTGGGCATGTACCCAGTCCCAGCCGTCACATGCTGCTGGCCAGGTATTTGAATCTAGGTCGAGTGACACAGGAAGCCACACGCATCTGCTTCCCAGCACCTGCGGTGGGGTGTGGTGTGTGGTCCAGTGATGGCAGTGCCCATGGATCATTTGGGACATCCAGTGTCAGTGGCAGAGGCAGCAGACTTCTCACCAAGGGAACCCTGGGGTATGATTTTGGCTATGTGCCTTGCTTCTGAGCGCGCCCCCCATTCTCAGGCCTGTTCCTGTGGTCCAGACCCCCCAGTTCCTGTGGGTTCCCTGATATCCGTTCAGCAAATTCCATTCCTGCTTAAATTAGGCAGAGAAGGTTTCTGTTGCTTGCAGCTTAGAACCTAGACATGCATCCTATAATCCATTTACTCAGAGATACCCACCATTAATATTATAATGTGCAGTGTTCTGACCGTTTTTCTGTACCTATAGGTAGTGCTTCATTTTGGCTCAGTGAGGGCAGAGTTCTTGATACCTCGTTCAAAGAGTAGCAAGAGACTTACTTTGCTTGAGATGTATAGAGAAGGAGTTTGTTTTCTGCTTTTCTGAAAGGTACACAGGCATTTTTGTAAATTTCCTTAGCTGCTAGAAAAGGTAACTGGTCATACAGAAATTTCTGCATTAGCACTGGGTCACCTAAAGCATGTGATTTTCATCTCGAATAATAATGTGAATAGTCATGATTTTATTTCTGAACACCTACTATTTACCGGGTCCTTTGCTAAGTGTTTTACACGGGTCAACTCATCTATTCCTCACGAAATTCCTATGCAGTAGAGTTATTATTCTATGAAATCCTCACAACATTCCACGAGGTAGGCATTGTTATGATTCCAATTTACAGAGCAGAAGACTGAGGCTTAAACATGTTAAATAACTTGTCTGATAATTTGCAAGTAGAAAGTGGTAGTGCCAGAATTTATACTTAGGTCTGCTGACTCCAGAAACTGCTCTCCTAACCTTCGTTGCAACGCTCTTGGGTGAGCTGCTCTGGCCCTTAGGTCATTTGCAAGCTGGTCATTTGTACCTACTTTCCCTGACTCTAGTTAGTGCCCTTAGTGTTTTCTGTATTTCCTGTTTCAGTGCTGATGGATCGTGAAGAATAGGAGGCATGCTCCTTTAATTCAAGGTGCAATAATAAAAAGCAATATGCCTTTACAAAGTGTGCTATGGCTTACACAGCATTTTAATATGGACCATCTCACTTAATGTCGTGAAATGACTAGAGAATAATTACAAAGCATAATGCCAAAATATGCAAAGGAACTTGGGCTTAGAGACACAGAAGCGAAGAGAAAGGAGGTGAGGTTAATGAGGGTCAGCTTCTAAGGGAAAATGGGTTTTTAGGATTGTCTTGAAGGTAATTCTTTCTTGATGGTAAATAGCAAGGTAGAGGGAATTGCACTACCAAGTTGTTTATGCATATAACTGTCTGCAGGTCTTTGCTGAATTTGGCGGTAGGTTTTGTTATCTGAAATGGCTGATGAACTGGACACTCATTGGCTCCTGTTACAACGGCAAGGATTGGTTCAACTAGAGGATAGAGTGCGCGGGCATAATAAAAACTCCACTGAGACATGGTGAGACGCTGCCCACGGCATCTACGACACAGGCTGACCTGAGGTTTTTTACTGGCCAGTCCATCAGCAATGACTGGTGATGAGCCTGTATCAGTCCATGCAGCCCTTGTCCCCTTAAGCTGGGGAAAGAAGAGAGATAAACATGAAAGAGTTTGGAGAAAGTGACCTACTCGTGGTGGTGTTCTGACTTGGAGGCAGGCTTCATGGAGGAAGTGTGATAGGAATACTTTCTGCTGCCTAGAGTAACAAAACTCCCTTGGAAAGACATATGTTCTGGCAAATTTGGGGCTTTTGGGTCAGTTATGATAAGGCTGTCTTGGATGTGTGTAAACAGAACATCAGACAAGGTTGAAAATCATTGCCAGAGAGCTTAATGCACCGTAATTGTACAAAGTGCAATCCAAGAGTAATTGGTTGCATCAGACTGAAGGAATTTCTTGCTAAAACAGAGATGGCAAAATGCATGCCTTGTCCTACTTCTTTTTTTTCTTTCTTTCCTCAAAGTTGCTTTTTTCCCCCCTTCAAACAGTTAAGCCTGAGTAACTGAGGGCAGTCAGGTGGCTCTAAGTATAACCAGCCACCCCTTCTCCCTCTTTTTTCTGTTTGTCAGGAGCTTGTATTTTTTTCATAAATCTATATGAAAGTCACATTTTCTATTCTTTCAGACTTGAACCAAGATAAAAGGGGGCCAGTGGGGCAGAGGTGCATGTGGGGAGGTGGTGGAGGGAGCTGGCTCTAAAGGGAGCTGTCTGTTGAATGACTCACGGCACTCTTCCATGTCCCCTGCCAGCGGTTTCCTCCCTTCATGCGAGTGCAGCCAAAAAGCACAAAAGCCATTTGGAAGGAGAGCCAGGTGCCAAATCTGAGTATCTAGTTTTAATTGAACACAAACGAAGACATTCCCGAGGGAGACGCTTGATGATGATGGTTTTTGTCAATACCTCACAAATTAAACACAAGAACGCTGACTCTGGAGCCTTTTTCTGGTCCGTGTAAAAGGGCGTCGGTGGTCTGAGGCCAACTCCCAGTGAGTGGCTCTGTGTGGCAAAGAATATATCTTTCATAACCATGGCTCCAGTTTATTGCCTGCAGCCCTCTCCACCCCACAGTTAGTGAGCCAGGAGATGCTGCTCATTAGAAGGGAGAGGGATTTTACTTTCCTTGTTACCAGTGGGGGCAACGGCTCCTTTGCTTTAGTTGCTTGACTGCCCTCTGGCTTTCCCTGCAATAGCTAGAGGAGAGAAATAGTGTGGGCAATCTGGGTGTTTTTCCCCGGGCCCCCTTGCTTAGGCAGACAGTCCACAGGTAGATGAGGGCTCCACGTATCCCAAAGTCCAAAGTCTTCCCTGGAATATCCCTCAGGGAAGAATGTGTAGTCCATGGCCCCATCTCCAGAACAGACACTGTGGGACCTGTGGCATTCAGATTTGATATTCCGCAAAGAGCAGAGAGAAGCAGGTGCTCACCATTCCTCTGGGAATCTGATAGGTGCAGCACTCAGCAAGTTGAATATGAAACTTGGGTTCTGAAACAGTGACTTCCCCCTTGGACCTCAGCTCCTGACCTGAGATGGCAGGGAGGAGGTGCTGCCTGGGTGTGACTTCTGTACCCTGGACCTGCCCATCCTTCCAGGCCATCTCCCGTCCCCTCCCCTGGCTACCGTGCTCTAGGAAATTGTCTCCCTACTCTGAAATTGGATGCCACCTGTCCAAATCATTCAGATGCCACATGTCATAAGTGGTGATATGTTAGTTATCCCTCCATCTTCCTGGCCCCTCAAAATCGAGGCAGCGTGCTGATAAATTCTCACATAGTCATTCCCAAATTTCCATCATTCACGATTTTTGCTCTGTCCAACTGTTGCCCAAAATATCACATACTTAATATTTTTATTTATATTCACTTTCTTATACCAAATTTCTTTTTTTCTTTGGTTTTAATGTTTCTATTTTTAAATTGAGACACATGCAAAGTAAAATGAGCCAATTTTAAGTGTACTGCCCACTTAATTTTTATGTATACACTCTACAACCTCTACCCAGACCAAGAGATAGAACCTTAAAATTTTGTTTTTAAAAGAAAAAATGATGGGGGGCGGGGACAGATGAAGCTCAGTGGTTTGAGCACCTGCTTCCCATGGACAAGGTCCTGGGTTCAATCCCTGGTACCTACAAAAAAGAAAAAAGGAAAAAAAGAAAAAATGCTGTCACTACCAATAATACCTTCAAAGGCATGGTTTGATGTGCTAGTTAAACATTTCTATTACACACGAAAGCAAATACCTGTAAATGATAAATATTTATATTCCATCAAAAACATCTTGCGAAGTATGCAGTGCTATTGTACCATTCATTCACTTATTCAGCCATTTGATAAATAGTCCTGGAGCACCCAGTGCGTGTAAGACTGTTCTAAGCACGGGGTCTAGCAGTGGATAGAACCAACTGGAATCCTTGCTCATGGGAAGACAGACAAGAAACAAAGTAAATAAGTAAAAATGCATAGTATGTCAGTTGGACACTAGACCTTGGAGCAGAATAAAACAGGAGAGGGGACAGAGAGTGCTGGGCTTGGGGGCAGGTGGGCTTGGACATTTAAAGCGGTTGGTCAGAGAAGCCCTCATGTTTGAGGAAACACTTGAAGGTGGTGAGGGACTGAGCTGTCTCAGGTAGAGGGAGGCCAGCTGTGCGTGGACCCCAAGGTAGGCGAGTGCTGGGACATTTGAGAAGTGGCAAGGAGGCCAGTGTGCTTCTGGAGTGTGCACTGGAGGGGACAATGCAGGGCCATACAAGCGTGACACATGAGGGTTCTAACTCTTCCTCCACCCCACTTTAGCTGAGCCTTTGGGCGAGTTAGTTAATCTTTCCATAATGGAGTGCCTTAAACTGGGGAAAGGATAATTCCCTTTCATAGCCGTTATTGTGTTCGAGATGGGAGAAAATGTATGTAAAGCAACAAACGCAGTACCTGCTGCATACTAGGGGTTTGGTAAATTACAGCTGTTATTGTGCATAGTAGATACTTAATAAATACATGACTACTGATATGGAGGCCACAGCACCTTGATCTTCAAATTACCATTGTCTTTGCCTTTTATTCAAATTTAGACAAATGCTTTATGAATACTATGTGTCTTAGAGCACTGTGCTATACAAGTTTCAAGTGAAATATAAAGTGGTTTCTGATCTTCAGGAAAGTCAAAAGTTGATAGGATAAGAAGGATAGACATTAAGACTGTTCACAAATCATCCAGTTCTCCTTTTAGGCAGATGGAAGGATTTCATTTCCCATTAAAGGTAGGTATTCATGTGATTGGCTTTTGCCTATGAAAGGTGGATGATGGTGATGTATATTACTTCCTGGGAGAAAGCTTTGAGCACCTGTGTGCATAATTTGCCCCAAAGCAGGTCTTGAGATGGAGTCTGTAACAGCTGTGACCCTAGGTGACTGTGAGGAGATGTGCCTCCTTCAACCTACATTGGAAATGCAGTGTGAGCAAGAAATAAACTTGTATCCAACTTCTGAGACTGGAGGTATTTTGTTCCTGCAGCTTAGGATGCCCTATCCTGATTGAAACCATATATAAAATAATCAGAGGACACAATCAAGGGCTTATACTACTTTCCTGTAATAATAGAAACAAGATGATAAAACCAGGATAACATTCTAGGATAAGAGAAATATGGAGAGAGATATCATCACCAGATTCAATAAGAGTTTAAAAAAACACCAACTATATCACGATTTGATGGAAAAAAATGTTTTTTTTTTTTTTAAATCAACATGCAAATATACTAAACTGCTGTTCATGTTTGATTCTTGCTCAACTGAAAATTGGAAAATTTTTGGAAAATTACAAATTGATATGAAAACTTTTGCAATGCTCTGAAATACATCTTTCTCAGTTCTTGAACTTTACTCATATGTTCCTTCATATTAGTATTTATGTTTCAGTTGTAGTCTCAAAAGAACTGGAGTGGTTTAAGACAAAAAATGGTGATATAATAAGACTAAAAATGATTATTTCATAATAGAATATAGACAAGCTGCACATTACTAAAGGAAACGAGTTTTGAGATGTGTCAGTCTAAAATGGAAAATATGTTTGCCTTGAAAACATATTTCATGGCCAAATTTAGGATCCAAGTCTCATACTTTCCCCAAATAGGAATTTAAGAAATAAGCCATGGGCCACTGGTTTGTGGCTTAATGCTTCTGCAAACTCATTTGCCCCTCAATGACGGAGCCTTTCTTTACCAGTAGTTTTGATTCCTTCTCTCACTCATTTTAAAAGTTCTCCATTCCCTGACTCATTCTAGCATCACAGACTATGGAAGAGGAATGCAATGTTGGTGTTAAGTAGGCATTTAATGTTTGACTAGAGAATTTTCTTTGTATGGCATTTGCTCCAAACTGAGACATGAGGAGGCTTGTTTTTTCATGATGCCACTTGGTCTTTTATAATTGAATAAAATTGTCCCAATCTGTGCTCACTAAATAAAACCCATAACTCTAAAAAGAAAGAAAATCCCACTTTGTGGG
>JAQZBX010090931.1:0-12448 GCA_029593785.1 Cabassous unicinctus
TGAAGCCAAAGACTACGATAAGTGGGAGGGTGTAGCTGTGCAGTAGATGAGTGTGATGGTGTAGTGATGTGATTGGGTTCGGCGGTGCTGGTCTGTGAGGGGGAGTATGGTGGGGGGGTTGGGTTGGACTGTCTGTGGGACTCGGGGGAGGGTTGGGGGAAGGAACAAGTGAACTCTGGGGATTTGCAGGTCTGTGGTTAAAACTACAATGGTGGGAATGTTCTTTTGGAAAATATTGCAGGGGAAGGTTACTGGTGTAGGGTGTTGGATGGGGGGGTTGGTATATGGGACAGGGCGCACCTGGCACAGGCTTCTATGGAATATGTAAGTGTTCATCTTGTCATAGTGTGTTATATCAGTGGGTGGAGACCCACACAATAAACAAGAAAATATCAAACTCCCATCCTGGGGAGTCCTGCTATGTTCTCAATTAGAAGGACAAGAATCCCTTGAGAACAATACATGGTACCTAATAAAAGGAAATAGACCAAAAATAAATAAATAAATAAATAAATAAATGAAGCCAAAGAAGTTGAGAACAAAAATTAGGATTATAATTGTTAGTTCTACTTTGTCCCTAAAATTGAATCAATGTTTTTTTTTTTTAAGCATGCCACTTTACTTAAACATTTTAAAATCAACTCCACTGGGCTCTCTTTTGTTGTCCAATTCAGGGAGAGTTGTCTTTCTTAGAGTTCTCCTTGAATAGAAGGTGGCAAGGAAATAGTTGCATTCAAACAATTTTGAAAGAATCACCAGCTCTTATTCCTGAAGTTGCCTTTGCTCACTGCAGCTTGGATGTAATTCACAGGGGGCTGCACTTTCTGATGAGCACTGGCCAATGGATACAACCTCTCTGAGGTTTGGGGTCATTAGCTATGAAGTTGGGGATGTGAGGTGTGTGCATAGCATTGTGTCCAGGAGGGGTGCTCAGTTAAAGGGGAATAGGATATCACCTCTGAAATGAGGTTGGAGTGGGACCTAAAGCCAGATTTTCCTTGGCTTCCTGCTAAGTATAGAAAATATATATTAGAGTTGACATTTTTGGTCTAAAGAATTGGCCCAAGTAATCCTCTTGGGAGAAAGCTTGAGATAGCAATGGTTGTACTGAACTGAAATACTTCTGAGGAGCCTAAAAAAGTCTGTGATTCTATGGTGATTGGACAGGAGCTAGCAGATAGGTTCCTGACTCTAAGGAAATAAGAAATTGAAATTGTTTGGGGTTTTATGTTAATTAAAATAAAATATTTGCCCAGTGAAAGTAGTACTTAGAATTTTAAGGATATTGTGAGCCGAAGGATTAATATTCCTAAACCATACCTATTGCATACTATTTCTGCTACTATTAACAAGTCTTTCAGGTGGTTGGTGTGTGGGCAAGATTTATGGGGAAAGTTCCCTCTCCACTCCTTAGGTTTATAGAAGGCTCCAAATCCTTGATTCATTTCTGCCCCTTCTTTCTGGCTTCTCTTCTATCTCTTGTAAGGAATAGATAATCAACCCAAGGGTAGTTATCTAAGTTCCTCTCTTCTCACCCCTTCAACTCCTTTGCACCCTTGGCCAGCACTACTCATTTGATAAAGACTTAAACCTTGAATTGACACCCTCCTACAGCTGTTTAGATTGATGCTTCTGTAATTCTCATCTGCCACCAAATCAAAGAGGAGAGCTATCTTTTTTCTTGTCTTTGGCAATCCCTTTATCAGTTATTCCAGAACACTACCACTCTCAACTTTCCTATTTGCTGTCAGAGGATAAGCTTATCTATTTCATTAAGAAAATTTAGGTGATTAGGTATGGACTTTGCACTTACTTGCCTCCTGATCCCATTTCCCTTGAGTCCCATTCCACCATTTTCTCCAGGATGTCATTTTCTAAATTATCTCCTTAAAATATGATCCTGAATATGTATCATCCCCATATCAAACAAACAAACACCATCATTTGATCTTCTGTCCTACTCTGGTAACTTCTTTTCTTTTCAGCCACACTTCATGAAATACCACTTCCCAATTGCTCCTCAATCCATGCCAGTGTTGATTAGGTTTCATTTTAACTGTTTCTGTCAAGGTCACAGTGATCTCCATATGCTAAAATCCAACAGATTGGGGAAAGTACTTATTATGCTGAACATCTCTGCTTAATTTTTAAAAACAGCTTTATTAAATTACAATTGGTTTCCAATAAGCTAAACATGTTTGCAGTGTACAGTCTGATGAGTTTTGACATATGTGTGCACATCTGAAACCATCACCACAATCAAGATAATGAATATATTCCATCACCCCGGAAAGTTTCCTCATTCCTCTCCCCCTTTTTTAATCTCTTCCTACCATCTTTTCCACTCACTCTTTCTACCACATCATTCCTAGGCAACCTTTCTGTCTGTAGATTAGTTTGCATTTTCCAGGCTTATAGAAATGAATCTATACACTTTGTGCTCTTATTTTGTCTGGCTTCTTTAACTCAGCATAATTATTTTGAGATTCATCTGTTGCAGACTGTATCTAGTTTTTTTGAATTTACTTCTGAATAGCATTGTATTGTATGGATATTCTACAATATGTTTATCTTTTTACCTGTTGAGGAACATTTCAGTTGTTTCCATTTTTTTGGCTATTACAAATAAAGCTGCTATAAATATCTGTGTACAAGCCCTTGTATGCATACCTAGGTATGGAATGGCTGGATGGTATGTGCATGTTTAACTTTTTAAGAAACTGCCAAACTTTTCTGAAGTGGTTGTACCATTTTAGGTTCCCATCAGCAGTGTGTAAGAGTTCCAGTTGCGCCATATCTTTGGCAACACTTGGTATGGTCTATCATTTAATTTCAGCCATTTTATTAGATGTGTAGTGATATCTGATTGTGATTTGAATTTACCTTTTCCTAATGCCTGATGAATTTGAGCATCATGTGTTTATTTGTCATCCATATACCTTCTTTGGTGAAGTGTTCAAACATTTTGCCTACTATTAAAATTGGTTAGTTTCCTTATTATTGATTTTTTGAAAACTCCTTATGTATTCTGGATACAAGTATTTTATCAGATATGTGATTTGCAAATATTTTTCCCAGTATGTTCATTGTCTTTTCATTCTCTTAATAATAGTATCTCTCAAAGAGCAGAAGTTCTTAATTTTTATGAATCCCAATTAACCATTTTTGGAGGGCTTTTATGGATTGTGCTTTGATGTTGTTTCCAAGAAATCCTTCCTACCCCAAAATCACAAAGATTATCTACTGTTTTCATCCAGAAGTTTTATAGTTTGGGGTTTTACATTTAGGTTTAAGATTATTTTTAATATTTTTTTGTATATGACGTATTAATGTATATGGATCAAATATATATTTTTTGCATTTGCGTATCCATTTGTTCCAATACCATTTGTTGAAATGACCATTCCTTCTCCACTGAATTGCCTTTGCACCTTTGTCAAAATTCAGTTGAGAGGAGTGGATGTGGCTCAAGCATTTGAGTGCCTGCTTCCCGCATGGGAGGTCCCAGGTTCGGTCCCTGGTGACCCCTAAAAACAAAAAATCAGACAACAAGCAAACAAATAAAAAAACCAACTCAAAGGAGCTGATGTGGCTCAGTGGTTGAGTGCTGGCTTCTCACATACGAGGTCCCAGGTGCTGGGTTCAATCCCCAGCCCAGATACTTAAAAAAAAAAAAAAAAAAAAAATTCAACTGACCATTTATGTGTCTATTTCTGGCTCTCTATTCTGTTCCATTCATTACTTTGTCTACTTGACACAGAACAACAGTGTCTTCAGTATAGTAGCTTCATAAGTCTTGTAATCAATTTAAGTACTCCAATTTTGTTTATTCTCAAAGTTGTTTTAATTAGATAATTTGTATTTAATGTGATTATTCAAGTGGTTGGGCTTAAATCTATCATTTTGCTATTCTCTGTTTTTCCCATTTGTTCCTTTTCTCTTCTTTCTTTTATTTTGCCTTCTTCTGATTAGTTGTGTATATTTTATTCTTCCATTTTATCTCTCTTGTTAGGCTGATTAGCTATAACTCTTTGTTATGGCATTTTAGTGGTTGCTTTAGAGTTTATAATACACATCTTTAAGTGGTTATGGTCTACCTTTAACTGATATACCTCTCCATGTATAGGTGAGAATCTTATAGTAGTATGCTTCTGTTTCTCCCCTCTTAGCCTCTAGGTTACTGTTATCATATATTTTACTTCTATTTATATTATAAACCTCTCAGAACATTGTTCTTATTTTTGCTTTAAACAGGGGATTAGCTTTTAAAGAGTTTCAGATAATAAAAGAGAAAATTTCTTTATGTTTACCCAATTGGTTATCAGTTCCAGTGTTCTTCATGTCTTTATATACACCTGGGTTTCCAACTGATATCATTTTCCTTCTGCTTGAAGGACTGTCTTTATTATTTTTTTATTTTTCTTTTGTTAGATAAGTTATAGGTTTATAGAAAATCATGCATAAAATAGCACTCCCATATACCACCTATTATTAACACTTTGCAAGATACATTTGTTACAATTCATGAAAGAACGTTTTTATAACTGTTCTGTTAACTATAGTCCATCATTTGCAATAGGGTTCACTGTTTGTATTGTACCATCCTATGTTTTTGTTTTTGTTCTTTTTAATATTTTTATTCTGGTAACTTATATACCACCTAAAATTTCCCCTTATAACCACATTCACATATATAATTCAGTGCCATTAATTATGTTCACAATGTTGTGTTACCATTCACATCATCCATTACCAAAACTTTTCCATCAACCCAAACTGAAATTCTGTACAATTTAAGCATTAACTCTCCATTCCCTACCCCCACCACAGCCCCTGGTAACTGATATTCTAGTTTTTCACACTATGGATTTGTTTATTCTAATTATCTAATATCAGTGAGCTCATACAATATTTGTCTTTTTGTGTCTGGCTTATTTCACTCAACATGATGTCTTCAAGGTTGATCAATGTTGTTACATATATCAGAACTTTATTCTTTTTTATAGCTGAATAATATTCCATTGTATATATGTACCTCATTTTATTTTTCCATTCATTGGTTTATGGACACTTGGATTGCTTCCATCTTGTGGCAATTATGAATAATAGTGCTATGAACATTGGTGTGCAATTATCTGTTCAAATCCCTGCTTTCAAATCTTTTTGGTATATATGTAGAAGTAGGATTGCCAGGTTGTATGGTAACTATGTTTAACTTTCTGAGGAACCATCAAAGTGTCTTCTACAGTGGCTGCACCTTTTCACATTCCCACCAACAATGACTGAGTCTTCCTATTTCTCCTCATCCTCTCCAACGCTTATAATTTTATGTTTTCTAAGTAGTATGCATTATAGCAGGTGTGAAATGGCATGTCATCATGGTTTTGATTTGCATTTCCCTTATAGCCAATGATGTTCAGCAACTTTTCATGTGCTTTTTGACCATTTGTATATCTTCTTTGGAGAAATGTCTATACAAGTCTTTTGCCCATTTTTAAAATTGGGTTGTTTGCTTTTTATTGTTGACTTATAGAATTTTAAAAATATATTCTGGATATTAAACCCTTATCAGATATGTGGTTTACCAATATTTTCTCTCATTGATTGGGTTTTCTTTTTACTTCCATGATAAAGACCTTTGATGCACAAAAGTTTTAAATTTTGATGAGGTTCCATTTATCTATTTTTCCTTTTGTTTCTTGTACTTTGGTATAAGTCTAAGAAACCATTGCCTGACACAAAGTCCTGAAGATGCTTTCCTACATTTTCTTCTAGGAGTTTGATAGTTCTGGCTCTTATATTTACGTGTTTGATCTATTTTGAGGTGATTTTTGTATATGGTGTGAGGTAGGGATCCATTTTCATTATTTTGCAAATGAGGATCCAGTTTTCTCAGCACCATTTGTTGAAGAGAGTATTTTTTCCCAACTGAATAACTCTTGTCACAACTCAGTTGGCCATTAATGTGAGGGTTGATTTCTGAACTCTCAGTTTGATTTCATTAATCTACATGTCTGTCCTTGTGCCAGTCTCATGCTGTGGCTTTGTTATAAGTTTTAAGATTAGGAAATATGAGTCCTCTAACTTTGTTCTTTTTCAAGATGGATTTGGCTATTTGAAGTTCCTTACCCTTTCATATAAATTTGATGATTGACTTTTGCATTACTGCAAAGAAGACAGCTAGAATTTTGATTGGGGTGATATTGAATCTGTAAATCACTTTGGGTAGAATTGACATCTTAACAATATTTATACTTCCAGTCCATGAAAATAGAACATCCTTCTGTTTATTTAGATCTTCATTTCTTTCAGCAGTGTTTTATAGTTTTCAGTGCATAAGTCTTTTCCATCCTTAGTTAGATTTACTCTTAGTATTTGATTCTTTTACATGTTATTTTAAATCCTGCACCTTAGACCACTGGGCCACACCACCAGTACAAGTTACTATTTTAAATGGAAGTTTTTTTTTTATTTCTTCTTTAGATTGTTCTTTATTACTGTATAGAACACTACTGATTTTTGCATCTTGATCTTGTACTCTGCCATTTGCTGAATTCATTTATTAATACCAGTAGCTTGATTGTGGAGTTTTTCAGGATTTTCTTTCTATAGGATCTTGTCATCTGCAAATAGGGAAAGTTTTACTTCTTCGTTTCCAATCTGAGTGCCCTTTATTTCTTTCTCTTGCCTAATTTCTCTAGCTAGAACCTTCCATGTAATGTTGAATCACAGTGGTGACAGTGGGCATTCTTATCTTGTTCTTGATCTTATAGGGAAAGCCTTGAATCTTTCACCATTGAGTGTGATTTTCATGTATGCCGTTTATCATGTGGAGGAAGTAACCTTCTGTTCCTAGTTTTCTAAGTGTTTTTATCAGGAAGGGTGCTGGATATTGTCAAATGCATATTCAGCATCAATTGAGATGATCATGTGTGTTTTTTCAATTGTTCTGTTAATGTGATGTATAACAATTATTCATTTTCTTATATTGAAACATCCTTACATACCTGAGATGAATCCCATATGATTATGGTATGTAATTCTTTTGATGTGATGTTTAATTCAGTTTGCAAGTATTTTGTTGAGGATTTTTCATCTGTATTTCTAAGCGATATTGGTCTGTAGTTTTCATTTCTTGTGTTTTCTTTATCTGGCTTTGATAGGAGGGTGATATTAGCCTCATAGAATGAGTTAGGAAGTATTCTCTCCTCTTCATTTTTTAGAAGACTTTGAGCAGAAGAGGTATTAATTCTTCCTGGAATGGTTAGTAACAATCACCTATGAAGCCATCTGGTCCTGACTGTTGTTGGGAGGTTTTTGATTATTGACTCCATCTCTGTTAGTTATTTGTTTGTTGAAGTCTTCTGTTTCTTCTTGAGTCTGTGAACGTAGTTGGTGTATTTGTAGGTATTTGTTCATTTCATGTAGGTTATCCAATTTGTTGCCATGTAGTTTTTCATGGTATCCTATTATATTCTTTTTTATTTCTGTGGGGTTGGTGGAATCCCTCCCCCCTTTTCATTTCTGATTTTAGTATTTATATCCTCTCTATTTTTTTTTCTTTTCTGTTCAGCTATAAAATATATTGATTTTATTGATCTTTTCAAAGAACTCTCTATATATTCTTTTTATTCTATATTTCATTTATCTCTGCTCTAATCTTTATTTCCTTCCTTCTGCTCTCTTTGGCTTTAGTTTGTTCTTGTTCTACTTCCTCCGGTTTTGAGGTTAGGCCTCTGATTTGAGATCATTCTTCTTTTTTGATGTAAGCATTTAGAGCAATCAATATCCTTCTCAGCACTTCCTTTGCTGTATCCCACAAGTTTTGGCTGTTGTGTTTTCATTTTCATTTGCGCCAAGATATTTACTAATTTCCTTTATGATTTCCTCTTTAACCCATTGGCTGTTTAAGAGTACATTGTTTAGTTTCCACATATTTTTTAATTTTCCATTTCTCCCTCTGCTATTGATTTCTAGCTTTATTCCATTGTGGCCAGAGAAGTGACATTGTATGATTTCAATATGTTTTGAATTTATTGAGTCTTGTTTTGTGGCTTAGCATATGGTCAGTCCTGGAGGATGAACATGTAATACTAGAGAAGAATGTGTTTTCTGCTGGTGTTGAGTAAAGTGTATGTTAGGTTTATGTGGCTTAGAATATTGTTCAGTTCTTCTGTTTCCCTATAGATTGTTTATCCATTGATACTGATATTGATATTCTATCCATTATTGAAAGTGGTGTATTGAAGTCTCCTGCTATTAATGTGAAACGTCTATTTCTTCATTCAAATCTGTCGATATTTGCTTCATATACTTTAGGGCTCTACTGTTAGGAGCATATGTATTTATTATTATGTTTTCTTACTGAATTGGTCCCTTTATCAGCATGTAATGACCGCCTTTGCCTCTCATAACTGTTTTTTGACTTAAAGTCTATTTTATCTGATATTATTATTGCTAGCCCAACTCTCTTTTGTTAATACTTGCATGGTGGATTTTTTTTTTTTTTCGTCCTTTCACTTTCAACTACTGAAGTCTTTGAATTTAAGGGGAGTCTCTTGTAAATACCATAGAGTTGGTTCATGCTTTTTATCCCCTTTGCCAATCTCTGTCTTTTGACTGTAGTGTTTCATCCATTTACATTTAAAATAACTACTTTTACTGCAGTAATTTCTTTTGCCATTTTGCTATTTTGTCTTTTTGAGTGTCTTAGTTTGCCAAAGGGCTGCTGATGCAAAGTACCAGAAATGTGTTGGCTTTTATAAAGGGGATTTATTTGGGGTAAAAGCTTACTGTTCTGAAGCCATGAAATATCCAAATCAAGGCACCATAAGAGATGCTTTATCACCAAAGTCAGCAACTATTGATCCTGGTGTTCTGCCATGGGGGCAGGCCGCATCTTCTCGGCCATGGTCTGCTCCATGGGTCCAGCCCATTGAAGGCCTCTTTACCTGTCTCTCTACCTGCTGGTTCCTGATTCCAGGACCTCTTGCAGTCTTTCTATTTTCCTGCAGTACTTTCTCTCACATGGCAGGATCAGTATAATATGGCAGCTTCCTTTCTCTGTGTCTCCATTTATATAAGACCTAGCAAGAGGGCAGGACTCAACCTGAGTCATACCTCACTGACATAGTCCAATCAAAAGCAATCTAATCAAGTGATCTAAAGTGAATCTAATGCAATTGAAGGGCACCACACCCACAGGAATAGATTACTTTAAGAACATAATCTATTTTGGTGAGTCACCAAATTCAAAGTGTCGCAAAGAGTATTACAGCTTTTTTGACCCTCAATTCTTCCATTAATGCCTACATTCATATTTATTTATTTATTTATTTATTTTTGAGTCCCTCATTTCTTACAAAATACATTTTTCATATACTTTCCTTATAGTTACCATGAGGTTAAAATTTAACATCTTTAATCTATAACAATCATATTTGATTTGATACCAATTTATCTTCAATAGTATAAACATTCACTGTTCATCTACCCCTTCACTTCCCCACCTTTCTGTATACTTGTTACAATTATATCTTTATACATTGTTTGACCAAAAGCATCATTTTTTTGCTATTTTTTATGCATTTTCAGTTTAGCACCTGTAAGATAATAGAAGTAGAGTTATTTAACAAAAAATACCATACAGTATTGATGGCATTTATAATTACTCATAAGGTTTCCTTTTCTGGAGGTCTTTATTTCTTTATGCTGCTTTGGAGCACTGTCTAGTGTCCTTTCTTTTCAGCCTGAAGAACTCCCTTTAGCATTGCTTGTAGGGCAGGTCTTGTGGTGATGAACTCCCTCAGCTTTTGTTTATATGGAAATATCTTAGTCAATCCATCATTTCTGACAGAAAGTCTTGCTGGGTATAGAATTTTTGATTGGCCACTGTTTTTCCTTTTAATACTTTAAATATTTCAAACCACTGCCTTCTTCCTTCCATGGTTTCTGATAAGTTGGGATTTAATCTTATTGGCATTTTTTCTAGATAACCTGTTGCTTTTCTTTTGCCACTTTCAGGACTCTTTCCTTGACCTTGGCATTAGACAATTTGATTACTATGTGTTGGGGCATGGTCCTTTTTGAATTTATCCTGTTTGGAACTCATTGAGCTTCTTCAATGTGCACATTCATGTCTTTCATTAAATTTGGGAAGTTTTCTGGTCTCATTTCTTTGTATATTCCTTATGTCTGCTTCTTTCTTTCTTCTCTTTCTAAGACCCCTCATAATCAGTATATTGGCATGCCTGGTTGTGTCCCACACATCTCTTAAGCTCTGTTCATTCTCTTTTATTCTTTTTCCTTTCTGCTTCTTAGCCTGAATCATTTTAGTTGTTTTGTTTTCAAGATTCATTCTTCTGTCACCTCCAATGTACTGTTGAAACTATTTAGGCAATTTTTCATTTTATTTATTGTATTCTTCAGCTCCCATATTATTAAGATTCCCATATTATTCATTCATTGTTTCCCTTCATCTGTGTTTTCCCTTTATCTATGTTTTCCTTTATTTCCTTAATCATATTGAGGATCATTTTAAAAATGTCTCCATCCAGTAAATACAAAATCTTATTCTCTTTGTTGAAGATTTCTGGATTTTAATTTTGTTCCTTTGGGTGAGCCATCATTTCTTCTTTCTTTGTTTGTCTTATAATCTTTTGGTGCACATTGTACATTTTAATATTTTAAGGTGTTAACACTGGGATTTAGTCCCTGAGTTGTCTGTTCCTTAAGTTTGTATCCAGAGGGTGATAAAACAGATTTTCTTGAATACCTGGAGCTACTCAAAATAAGGCAAAAAGCATCTTTAAACATGTTTATATATTGGTTCTGCTTTGATTGATGGTCTCCTTTGGAGCTTAGCTCTCCTATCAAGAAGATCAGCCAGAGACAAATGGGATGTAGTGTCCTCTCATTCTTATCTGACTCTTTATGGAACTGGAGCTGTAGAGTCTGCTTCTTTTCCTGAGATTGTGCTTGCTAGAGTCCCTAGGAATTCCCTGTTAACAGTTTATAGCACTTCCAATAGAATCCCCTCTTCTCTCTCTGTAGAGTGACTTACACAGGTAGTCCTTTGCCCCAGGCAACTTAGACTTAATTGTTTCTCACACTGTCCCAGCCTTCTGTAACTAATTCTCTGCCCTCAGGATAAACTCTGGGAGGGAAGCCCAAAACCCATTCCTATGTTCTGTCTCTTAGACTTCCACCCAATAGATTGGCCCTGAAATACAGGTGCCACTCTGCTGCCTCTGGGACAGAGCCTGGGACACATAATAGGAGTGCAAGCTGGTTCCCCTCTGTGTTGTGGAGAAGGTGCCAGGAGGTTTTTCTATGGCTTTTCAAGCCACAATATCTTGATTCAGCACTTGCCCAGTTAATGAAGCCCTTTAACTGTTTTCTTTAGTTTTGAAGAAGATTACCGTCTTCAATATTCCTCTGTTGCCTTTGTCCCAGGGGGTTGGAACAATGGGTACTCTCAAATTGAGCCCCCAGTCATCTGAAGTAGCTGACCAAAGGTAGAGATCTGTGATCAGAACACACAGCCCTGGAGTTTGGGGGATTATGTCTTTATGACCCACCCTAGCACCAGCAAGCTACACCAGGAGCTTATGCTCCAGTTCCTACTGCTGTCTGCCAGGAGTGTGGGGGAAGGGGGCGGTAGACACTGCAGGGAGGGTGAAATTCACTACTGTTTACTGCAATTTACCAACTGCTTTCTCCTTTTCCTCCTTGGGTGCTGCATAGTGTTTTCCTAGTCTCTGTAGTTTCAAAATAGTTGATTTAGATAGCTCCTGCCAGTTGAATAGTTGTTTTGGTGGAGGGACTGATTCTTGGCGCTTCCTACTTTGCTATCTTCCCACAATCACCCAGAAGGACTGTCTTTAACATTTTTAGTTGTCTAAGTCTGTTGGTGATGAACTTTTTCAGCCTTTTTTTTTTTTACCTTCATTTTTTAAAGAAATTTTTACTGGCTAAACAATTGAGGTTGACATTTTTTTGTTTTTTGTTTTTCCTTTTCTTTCCATTCTTTAATGATGTTCTTCTATCTTCTCACTTACATTTTTTCCCATGAGAAATTGTTGGCATTCAGGAACAGGCTCAGTGAAAATGGTGCCGTGGATGAGAAAGAAAGAGACAAAGAGAAGAAAAAACTGGGATCAGGGGTCTCTCCATCCGATCTGGAGAGAAGAGCCCAGCCACATCATAAAGTGTGGCTTTTATTTTGGCTTTAGAACAAAGAAAAAATATATATATATATGTGCATATACAAAGACAATAGATTCTTGACAGTTTACATTTTACTAAAATCAGGAAGTCTTAAATGTTAATGGCTCAGTTCCTCTTTTCATTCCTGCAATTCACAGACATTGTACATCTTATTTATCATACAAAGTACTCAAAAGAAGCTCAGGATGTTTCCCCACCCAGCTACTATAAGATCCTATCT
>JAQZBX010090932.1:0-12451 GCA_029593785.1 Cabassous unicinctus
CAAGAACATTTTAACAAAAATATATTTTGACATTATCACAGTTTAGGCAACTATACTTACATACTACTCATTTAATTTAATTTAATTGATGCTTATACTTGATTTTGCATTAAATAAACACTATAGCTGAGTAATGACTAAATATTTATACACTTATTTCAAATAAAAAAGCATACCCAATATCTTACCTATCTCCATGATAAATTAAGGGCTGATGATTTCAAGTAATAAAAATATTTATTCATAAGTAGGAACTTCATAAGAAAATGTTTTATAACAACTGAAAAAGCCATGTAGGTCATTGAAATTATTCTCTAAGAAACATAAGCACCCTTGCATGATTCAAGCAAAAGATTATCTCAAATTGCTACATAAATGTATTCTATGTCAGCTTGCCTTATCAAAATATGAAAAAAATGAATGTCTGTTATCAAACTCTCCATGGAATTAATGCTTAATATACATTTGAAGTGAAGTGATGTCTGAATAATATAATTGGATGTGAAGCTTATTACAAAATACTTTTTCAAATTCATATTTTCTAAGTTTTAAAGCAACTATCAGATAGGTGTTTAGATCCAATGTTATATATACATTTAAAAAATTTAATGTAAGAAACTTGTCCATCAGTTGCTAAATTACACATTGAGTATTAAACAGATTAAGTTCTATCACCTTTGAAAAAAGAAGAAATCAAGGATAATGGAAGAATAGATATCCTCCTGTCAAATAAATGTGTTGGGAGTCCTTAACGGTCCTTCAGAAAAATAATACTGAAACTCTAATTAGGAATTTCATATCATAATTAAATATAGAGTGTATTTATTAGAGAGATGAGGATATCCCAAATACATTGCAAATGTGAATATATTTAGCAAATGTGAAGTATATTTCATGACATCTTAAACAACCAACTAAAACTTTCAATCAGAGTTCTGTCAGTACAATGATGATGCTCAAGTAAAGTAATTTGGGATTAAATGGGTCTTTGCACTATCTTCCCAGTCATTACTGAGATTCAAGTATAAGATGGCTGTGTAAATTGAGGCAAAATGGATGCCCAGAAATGAAATGGACTTCTTTTGCCATGTAAGTATAGTTAATGAAAATAGTTACAAGATCATGTCCTTCACATTGAATTAGGTTCACCATCCCTCAGCTTTGTACATATTTATTTAAAGACTGTTTTTAATATTTAGAATCTTTTGGGATTGAAGAAGAAACTAATTGATCTCCATGGTAAGGGTTTTTTGTTTTGTTTTGTTTCAATTACCCACAGAAGGCTGTGTTTGTGTGCAAATAGTCTAGTAACAGCAAAGTACCTTTGCACAGTTAAGAAAAGTGTGCATTTCATATTATACTTTTTCATTGCAGGAAAAGATTCCAAGAAATTTATTTTTATTTTCTGTGTATAACTGTGAATGAAACAATATCTTAAAGTATTTCTAAAGTTATGTTTTGATGTGGAAGCTCAGTTGTTCCAGTTAATAAACTTTAGAAAATAAGCTCTCTTGTTTGGAAAGAAAAAATGCCTTCCCAGATTAATCCTGATCAGGAGAAAAAGTATCTGTTTGTGGTAGGTTTCAACGACTTTTAATATATGTGTAACAATCATTATTAAGTACCTACCTTTTATGAGGTTAAGAACATGGGTTAATTTAGTTTCTAAGAATATTGACTATGAAAAGCATATCCCAAGGAAAATTATAAATTACAAATTCTGTGATTCCTTTCTTTCCTGTCAATTAATTTTGGTATCTGATACAACAAAATCACACTTACATTGTACTTGGATTTAACCATGCATTTTGATTCATTTTATCAATTACTTGATACTAAAGCTGAGAAGTTCTTATAAGGAAAACTTTTTTTTTAGGGGGAGTACCAGAGCTGGTGATTGAACCCAGGACCTCTGACCTTGTATGTGCAAAGGCAGTGCTCAACCACTGAGCTACATTGGTTCCCCTGAGTTCATTTTTTTGTTTGTTTGCTTGTTGTTTGTTTTCTTTTTTTATTTGTTTGTTTAAGAGGCACAAGAACCTAACCGGACTTCCCATGTGGGAAGGAGGCATTCAACCACTTGAGCCACATCCACTCCACAAACGTACCTTCTGAAATCAGAAAATGGTTTAGTCACAGCTCTTGCCAAGTTAAAACAGGAAATGACAGATGAATGATTTGAAAGAGGTCTTATTTTCTTTCACGTCAGTCTTTTCCAAGAAATTTGTAATTCAAATGGACATTTTAAATTACAAGAATTCTCTATTGTTTCATACCCAGTGTCCCTCATGTTTGAAATTATGGAAAACAGAAACCATACCTCAGATTTTATTCTTCTAGGACTCTTTAACCACACAGGAGCCCACCTCTTTCTCTTTGTGATGATGCTGACAATTGTCTTCAAGTCCCTGCTGGGTAATGCCCTCATGATCCTCTTGATTCACCAGGACCGCCACCTTCACGCTCCCATGTACTTTCTACTGAGCCAACTCTCCCTGATGGACATGATGCTGGTTTGCACCCTTTTTCCCAAAATGGCTGCTGACTACTTCACTGGCAAGAATTCCATCTCCCCTGTTGGCTGTGGATTTCAGATCTTCCTCTTCCTCACGCTGGGTGGTGGAGCATGCTTCCTCCTGGCAGCCATGTCCTATAACCGCTGTGTAGCTGTCTGTCACCCTCTTCGATATCCAGTCCTCATGAGCTGGCAATTATGCCTGAGAATGATTTTGGGGTCTTGTTTTCTGGGAGCAGCCGATGGGCTCATGCAGGCTGTTGCTACCTTAAGCTTCCCATTTTGCAAATCACATGAAATTGATCATTTTTTCTGTGAAGCCCCCATGCTGGTGGCTTGGCTTGTGCTAACACATCTGTCTTTGAGTATGCCATGTGTATCTGCTGTGTGTTAACGCTCCTGCTACCCTTTTCCCTTATCCTGACATCCTGTAGTCTCATCCTAGCTGCTGTTCTCCACACGTGATCCACAGAAGTACGCAAGAAAGCTTTTACTACCTACTCATCACATTTGGCTGTGGTGGGACTCTTATATGGCCCTGCCATTTTTATTTACATGAGACCCAAATCCTACAGCTCAGCTAACTATGATACAATTGTGTCCGTTTATTATACTATTTTCACTTCTGCTCTGAATCCCCTCATCTATATTCTGAGGAACAACAAGGTGAAGGGAGATTTACAGAAGTGTATGGGTCAATATATTGCATCAAATCATGACTAAGATTACATAGATATATTCCAATTTCAAGACTATCTAAAATGATTGTCTCTTTTCCCAGATTGAAATCATAACTTTATACATATTTTTATCTATATATGTACTTTTTCTATATTGCTTTGAAATGTGGCCTAATCTTCATATTTTGTGTTTGTTTGCTGTAATGTCATCACTAAATAAAATTGTGGATTCTTAGAAATTACTATTTGATTGCATAAAAAATATGTAGTAAAATGTTTCTACACCACACTGTATAATAAATGTTTCTTAAAAGAATCGACTAAGAAGTCAAATAATTTTGAAGATGAACTGTTGAAATGTGTTTTAGATTAAGGTATAATTAAATCACAGTAAATTGCACAGATCTGAAGCAAACATGACCACAAGTTTTGGCAAGTATATATGCTCATATAAATCACACTACTGTCGAGAGGATCAAATTTTGACACCCCAAAAAGTACACTCATGCCTTTTAACAGTGAAACTCTTCACTCCAGATACAACCACTGGTCAGATTTTTGTCACCATCATTTAGTTTGTCTCTTCTAGAAATTATATAAATGGAAACCTAAAATAAGTAATTTGTGTGTCTGGCTTCTTTCACTTAGCTTAATATAATTTTAAGAATTTTCTCATTTTTTACATTTATAACAGTTTGTTCTTTTATTGCTAAAGATCTTTACATTTTATTAATATATTACATTTTATTTACTCATTTTTTTGTTGATGGACTTCTGGGTTATTATAAGTTTAGAGTTGTTATGAGTTGATCTGCTATTAGCTTCTTTTTTGTGATCATATGTTCTTACTTCTCTTATTAGATTGAGGATTACCATTTCAAGAATTTTTTTTTCAAAGCAGTTATACAATTTCATACTCCTTCCTACAATGCATGCATATTGCCAACCTTGTTCATTTTAGCAATAATGTCTCATGGTTTTAATTTGCTTTTCACTAATGGCACACAATGTTAAGATATTTTATGATCATATTACTCATTCGTGTATCTTAATGAACTGCTTTAATCTTTGAAAATAGACCTGTAAATGCTTCCAAAGCATTTGCAAATAAAATAAGAACAATTTATTGTTTATAAATAGACAATATGTGATATCAATGGAAGATTTTGGAATTTTTAAAATCAAATCATATGTTGAGTTACTTTCTTATGATTATTTATTTTCTGAAATATGTTTTCATTAAATGCTCAAAGATTAAGTATTTTAAGTAAATAAGGCATTTATGATTTATGTATTATGCCTTTTCCCCACCTCTATTTTCCTTGAAACTGTATGTTAATTTATTTTTAATTATCCATTGTAGCAAAATATTCCAAATCTACTGGACCTAATGAAACAGAAAACATTCTTGATTTCTAGAAGGACATTTAGTGGAGATGTGAAAAAAATAGGGTTCACATTTTATGCTATATTTCTGATTTATTTGTTTTTAAATGGATATATACCTAGAATAATTTTTGGGCAAGAAATACAGTACTTTTAAAAAGATGGGAGCTCCTGCAAAAGGAATATACATTTACACCTATATTATACAGAAAGTATATAACTATAAATATACATCTTTATTTATAGTATATAAACAAATATATTTATGTACACTTATATATATAATATGCTTCAAAGACAGAAAGAAATACAAATTCAACATTAAAAAAATAGTTTAACATAACTTTTAAAAAGTGTTATTTTTTTTTAATTATTCGTATATATATTTCCAAATAAAATAAAGAGAAGAGCAGTAGAGATGATTGTGTTAAGGACCATGGAACAGCTCTTATTTTTCAGGTTTCTGGGGTGCTTTGTAAGTGGTACATAGAGATGATAGAAGGAATACAAGTTATGGAATTTAGCACAAACCAGAGTGTCTTGATTCAGAATCTCTAGTAGAACTCAAGAAATTTATTTTATTTTAGTTTTTATTTGTCTCCATCAACACAGACATACTTTGATCAAAGGATGATTATACAAGAGTAAGGTTCATAAGTACACGCATTAAAGTGTACGCTATAATGTAAACTATAGTCCGTGGTTAGTAGCAATCCTTCAATATCTGTACAGCAATTGTAACAAATGTACGACATTATTGTAAGATGTTATTAATAAAAGAATATATGAGGGGGAAGAGGGTGGGGTATATGGAAATCCCTATACTTTCAATATAACTTTTCTGTAATCTAAAACTTTAAAAAAGTTATAGAAATATGTATATATTACAGAGACAAAAAAGGATGATTATATTAAATAATCAGTTTTCATAATCTCTTTAAGGTAACTTATATTCAACCTTTATTCAACATTCATTTTTATTTATTTTTATAATAAAAAATATTTTACATTCATTGAGTACTTATATTGTTACTGCATTTTTCATTAATATTTAAACTTCAGAGGTAAGTGTGGAGTTAATTTTCAATTTCAAATGGAAGAGACTTTCTTATAGGGTCAAAATTCATTGTCAGATTCACACATATCTGTACCCAATTGTCTGACTATAAGGCACTTACATTTTTGAAAGGGCCAGTTCTTTCAAACAGAAAAAAAAGATAGGAGATACTGCTTGTCAAGCTCTTGAGAAGACATGTCATCTTCTCCTTCTTAAGAACAACATGTTGCTTTAAACAGAGAAGCCAAAAGAAGTTTTTAGGTTGAGTGATATAAGAAATGTAAGATGCTTAAGATCTTGCCTAACATTTAAAAATGCTGGAGAGCAACGAAAGATGACATCGGTTTAGGTGGGTACTCACCATTTCTCTAACGGAAGCCAGCTGATTGGGGACAGGATCCTGCCCAGGTGGTCTCTTCTGGGAGGCTGTGGAGCGAGAACCTTGGGGACATCAATCTGGAGGAAGCTGGACAGTGAGGTGGACTGCTCAATATGAAATCGAGTTTGTTCCCCAGCTAGAAATTGTGGACGCAGACAGGTAAGCCCCACCCTCCCGGCAACCCAGTGAGAGGGAGTACTCTCTGAGAGTGGGAAGGTTCTGGCAAAGGGTGAGAGGGTTTTTTTCTGTTGTTTTGGCTGCCTGGACCCCCTTGCAGTTTTCTGGGAGCTAACTAGCCAGCTATAAGTGGTGCCAGGCTGAGGGGAGAGGGAATCTGCTGAGGAAGCCTGATTTACCTGGCAGCCATGGGACACAGAGGCTTGGCTCAGGAGGGGTTGGAGTCAGCCAATTTTATAATTCCATGCTGAGTGTCAGAGTCTCAGCTCCCCTGGGGGGGTCAGGCATTGAGAAGTGTTTGATAAGTTTCCACGAGCTTATTTAGGTTCTCCTCGGTGGAGGGGGTGGTCCAGAAGAGGCCTTCTTTTGGGTCCCTTATTTCTTCAAAAAAATTTTTTTTTACTTAATTTAATCACTAAATCTGCCTCAAAAACTGCAGAGAGATGATTGCAGGGTAATTGATTGATGAACACAGGCTGAGAGGCTCCACAAGGGCCCAAGAAGGAATGCTGTTCTTCCTTAGCTTTGTTTGACTGCATGCTTATATGTTTGTTTCATTTTCTTTGTTTGTTTGTTTCTTGCTTTTCTTTCCTCTTTCTTCCCCAGCCCCCTTTTCTTTTTAAATTAGGTGATGCTACCTTGTTTCTTCTTTGCTGTGCTTCTTCTTCTTTGATTTTCCATTTTCTGTGTATATTGATTTTGTCTAACAAAGCTATCTATTTTCCTTCCTTCATCTTTCCACCTTCTGCTTTCTGTTGTGGTTCTTACATTCCACATGTTTTCATTACTCCTCAACTTCATAGGTGTCGACTCCTATCTTGTCTATTCTGTTTTCTTTTTTTAAATTAATATTAACTTTTTCCTTTCAGCCCTTTCTTTACTCTTTCTTTCTCTCCTCATCATTCTGGCCTTTTAAATCATTCTATATATTTTCCTCTATTTGGTTTCCCATTCCATTATAAGTACTCTACTTTTTACCCCCTATTACATTACACTGCTTACATGAGTTAAATAGTCATTTTACTAAGTCTGATAAAGCCACTCTTCTAACTTTTATCAATATTACTATTATCATTTTTACTTTCTCACCTCTTTCAATTCCTCTGGCCCTAATCTTTTTCCTTCAACGGAACATAGAAAAAACCAAGGAAATACAAGAAGAACAAAGTGCAAAAAGAAAACTTAACACACACAAAACCACCAGCTAAATAATACCCTAGAGCAGAGAGAGAAGCTAATCAACTGAATAAATCCATCAAGATAAAATGATGACCAGAGGGCAACAAAAAATTACAAACCATACTGAGAAACAGGAAGACATGGACCATTCCAATGATGACTCTAAAAACCAGGAAGAGACGCAGAACATTGAAAAACTAATCAAAGCTGTCCAAACAAATATCATGGACCAACTTAATGAAGTGAAGGAAGAAATTAAGGATATTAAGAAGACACTAGAAGAACATACTGAAGAAATTGTAAACATACATTAAAAGATAACGGATATGAAGGTGATGAATGGCACAATCCAAGAAATAAAAAAGACGCTGGATTCACATAACAGCAGATTTGAACAGGCATAAGAAAGAATTAATGATGTGGAGGACAGTACATCTGAAACAAAACAGATAGTAGAACAGATAGATAAAAAGATAGAAAAAATCCAGCAGGGACTTAAGGATTTTACTGACAACGCAAAACGCACAAACATACACATTATAGGCATCCCAGAAGGAGAAGCGGAGGGAAGGGGAACAGAAAGAGTGTTGAAGGAAATAATGGCTGAAAATTTCCCAACCTTGTTGAGGGAGCTCTACATGTCCAGGAAGCACAGCACAGGCCAAATAGTGTAGATTCCAACAGACCTACTCCAAGACATATAATTATCAAAATGTCCAATGCTCAAGACAAAGAGAAAATACTCAAGGCAGCAAGAGAAAAGAGAATCATCACATAAAAGGGAAGCATAATAAATTAAGTGCTGATTTCAAATCTGAAACCATGGAGGCAAGAAGACAGTGGTATGACATAGACAAGGCACTAATACAAAAAAAACCTTCCAGCCACAAATTCTCTAACCAGCAAAGCTGGCATTCAAAAATGATGAAGAGAACAAAATATTCACAGATAAACAGAAATTAAGAGAATGTACCAATAAGAAACCTGCACTTCAAGAAATACTAAAGGAAGTTCTACACATTGAAAGGAAAAAACAAGAGAGAGTGAGTTGGAGGAAAGTGTAAGAACAACTAAAAAGAATAAAAGAGAAATAAAAATAACACATGACATACATAAACCCAAAGAAAATATGGCTGATGTAAGAAATTCATTGAGAGTAATAACACTGAATGTTAAGGGATTAAACTCCCCAGTAAAGATACACAGATTGGCAGAATGGATAAGGAAATATGATCCATCTCTATGTTGTCTACAAGAAACGCACCTTAGACAAAGGGATTCAAGGAAGCTGAAAGTGAATGGCTGGAAAACAATTTTAAAAGCAAACATTAACCAAAAAAAGGCAGGAATAGCTATCCTAATATCAGACAAAATGGACTCTAAATGCAAAACTATTGTAAGAGACAAAGATGGATACTATTTATTAGTAAAAGGGGTAATCTTCCAAGAAGAGATAACAATCATAAATATTTATGCACCTAATCAGAGTACCTCAAAATACATGAGGCAAACATTGGAAAAACTAAGTGGAGAAATAAATGCCTCTACACTTATAGATGGGACTTTAATACAACATTATCACCATTAGATAGAAAATCTAGACAGAGATTCAATAAAGAAAAAAGACTCTGAATAATACATTAGAGGACCTGGACCTAATAGACATATACAGAATGCTACACCCAAATACAACAGGATATACATTCTTCTCGAGTGCACATTGATCATACTCCAAGATAGACCACATGCTAGGCCACAGAACAACTCTCAATGAATTCAGAAAGATTGAGATTATACAAAGTAATTTCTCTGATCACAATGGAATGAAATTGGAAATCACTAAGGGCCAGAGAATCAGAATAGGCACAAAGATATGGAAGCTAAACAACACACTCTTAGACAAACAGTGGGTCAAGGAGTAAATCTCAAAAGAAATCAGTAACTACCTCAAATAGAATGAAACTGAAAACACAACATATGAAAACCTATGGGATGCAGCCAAACCTGTACTCAGAGGGAAATTCATAGCCATAAATGCATATATTAAAAAAGAATAAAGAGCTAAAATTGAAGACCTAACTGCACACTTGGAGGAAATGGAAAAACAAAAACAAACTAACCCCAAAGGAAGTAGAAAGAAAGAAATAACAAATATTTGAGCAGAACTAAATGAAATAGAAAATAAGAAAGCACTAGAAAAAATAAGCAAAACAAAAAGTTGGTTGTTTGAGAAGAGAAATAAAATTGACAAACCCTTAGGCAGACTAACAAAGAAAAAGAGAGATCAGATGCAAATACACAAAATAAGGAATGAAGAAGGGGATATGACTACTGACCCCACAGAAATATGGAATATCTTAAGAGGAATCTTTGAAAATTTATATGCCAACAAGAATGATAATTTAGAGGAAATGGACAAATTCCTAGAAACTCACAAACAGCCTACATTGATGTTAGAAGAAATTGAAGAACTCAGAGATTCAATTACAAATAAAGAGATAGACTCAGTCATCAAAAACCTCCCAACTAAGAAGAGCCCAGGACCAGATGGCTTCAGAGCTGAATTCTAGCAAACATTCTGGAAGGAGCTAACGCCAATTCTGCTTAAGCTCTTCCAGAAAATAGAAGTAGAGGGAACATTGCCTAACTCATTCAATGATGCCAACATTACCCTAATACTAAAGACAAACAAGATAGCACAAGTAAGTAAAATTACAGACCAATTTCTCTAATGAACCCAGATGTTAAAATCTTCAATAAAATACCTGCTAATCTCATTCAACAATACATCAAAAGAATTATACCCCATGACCAAGTGGGATTCATCCTGGGTATGCAAGGATGTTTCAACATAAGAAAATAAAAGTAATACACCACATAAACAGATTGAAAGAAAAAAAATCACATGATCATCTCTATAGATGCAGAAAAAGCATTTGACAAAATACAGCACCCTTTCCTGATAAAAACACTGCAAAAGACAGGAATAGAAGGAAACTTTCTGAACATGGTAAAGGATATATATGTGAAACCCAAAGCTAACATGATCTTCAATGGTGAAATCCTAAAAGCCTTCCCTCTGAGATCGGGAACAAGACAAGGATGTCCACTCTCACCACTCCTATTTAACATTTCCTTAGAAGTTCTTGCTCGAGCACTGAGGCAAGAAAAAGATATAAAAGGCATCCAAATTGGAAAAGAGGAAGTAAGAATTTCATTATTTGCAGATGACACGATCCTATATGTAGAAAGCCCTGAGAAATCTAAAACAAAGCTTCTAAAATTTATAAAGGAGTTCAGTAATATTGCAGACTATTAGATCAATGCTCAAAAATCAGCAGCATTTCTGTACATCAATAAAGAGCAATCTGAGGAGGAATACAAGAAAAAAAAATACCATTTACAATAATAACTAGAAGAATCAAATACCTAGGAAAAATTTAACTAAAGGTGTAAAGGTCTTATATACAGAAAACTAAACAACACTGTTAAAGGAAATCAAAGAAGACTTAAATAAATGGAAGAATATTCCCTGGTCATGGATAGGAAGACTAAACATCATCAAGATGTCTATTCTACCCAAACTAATCTACAGATTTAATGCAATCCCAATAAAAACCATCACTGTATTTTTTCAGGAATTGGAAAAACTAACTACAAAATGTATTTGGAAGGGTAAGAGGCCCCGAATCACCAAAGACATATTGAAAAGAAAAATGAAGTTGGAGGTATCACTGTACCTGACTTTAAAACATACTACAAAGCTACAGTGGTGAAAACTGCATGGTATTGGCACAAGCGTAGAAACGTTGTCCAATGGAATCGAATTGAGCATTCTGATATAAATCCTCGCATATACAGTCATCTGGTATTCGACAAGGCCACCAACCCCACTCAATCGGGAGAGAATGGCCTCTTCAACAAATGGTGCATGGAGAACTGGATATCCACATCCAAAAGAATGAGAGAGGAACACCATCTCACACCTCATATGAAAATCAACTCAAGATGGATCAACAATCTAAATATAAGAGTCAAGACCATAAAGACCTTGAAAGATAATGTAGGTAAGCATCTACAGGACCTTGTAAAATAAATGGTTTCATGAACTTCACCCCAAAGCATGAGTAGCATAAGGAAAAATAGATAAATAGGATCTCCTCAAAATTAAAGACTTTTACACCTCAAAAGATGTTATCAAGAACATAAAAAGGCAGCCTATGCAATGGGAGAAAATATTTGGCAATCATATATCTGATAGGAGCCTAATATCCTGCATATATAAAGAAATCCTACAACTCAAAAACAAAAAGATTAACAACCCTTTTAAAAAATGGGCAGGTGACCTGAAAAGACACTTCTCTAAGAAAGAAATAAAAATAGCTAAAAAGCACATGAAAAAAATGCTCAACATCTCTAGCTATTAGAGAAATACAAATCAAAACTACATTGAGTTACCATCTTACACTCATTAAAATGGCGGCTATCAAAAAAACAGCAGACTATAAGTGTTGGAGAGGATGTGGAGGAATGGGAACACTCATGCACTGCTCATAGGATTGTGGAACGGTCCAGCCACTGTGGAGAACAGTTTGGCAGTTCCTCAAAAAACTAACTATAGATCTTCCATATGATCCAGTGATTCTTCTGGGTATATACCCAGAAGAACTGAAAGCAAAGACACGAATAGATATATGCACACCAATGTTCGTAGCAGCATTGTTCACTATTGCCAAAAGTTGGAATCAACCCAGGTGCCCGTCAACAGATAAATGGATAAACAAAATGTGGTACATACATACAATAGAATATTACTCCACTGTAAGAAGGAATAAAGTGCTAACACACAGGATAACATGGATGAATCTGGAAAAACTTGTGTTGAGTGAAGCAAGCCAGGCATTGAAGGATGAGCAGTACATGACCTCACTGATATGAATGAAGGAAATTGAGCAGTCTCTGAGAACCATTGTCTGAAAGTTAGGTGTACAAGAAAGAGAAAGAAAAGAGAAAGTTGTGAACCATCACCTATATGGACTTAAACTATGGTAAAGTGATAGAGTGTAGTTGTGTATTGA
>JAQZBX010090933.1:0-12450 GCA_029593785.1 Cabassous unicinctus
ACTTAGATGTGAGGGCTCAAGTCTGTACTGAATTCTAAAGCACGGACTGCCTCTGCTGGACCTTACTGTGCCAGCACCAGAAAATGACACCCCAAATTAAGATCCCTCTGAACAGACTCCTAGGTCTGTTGGCATTAGTTTTGGGGCTTACAAATCCTGACAAAAAGCAAGGCCATTGCATCTATTCAGAGTAGTTTCAAAAATTCTTTCCAATGAAGTCCAAGATGCTTGAGGGAATACTTCCTCATGGCTCAGTGAGTGATTCCCAACCACAACGTGACTAAGAAAACCATTTGACCACGGTAATATGGCTGATTGCCGACCTAGCATTTTCGCTGACTAACTAAATTCTTAATTCCAAATTTGTCATTTAGGTAAGTGGAAATAAAAGTGAGAGAGAATATCCATGATCCCTTTTAGAGAAAGTTATCAGAGTGAGCAATGTGGTGTAAAGCCCAATGCCGCCAGGAGCTGTCTAAAACTCCACTTCCCTCTCAATATTCTATATTAGAATGGCCTCTCGTTTCATGAATGCCATAGGGCTTGTTCCCTAAGTGATTCTTTGATTCCATGCTTACGTTTGATGCATTTCTAAGCAACATTTTTTTCCCAGATAAATCTCAGCTCCTGGAGTTCTATAGGTGAGAGACAGGAGGTAAATCGTCTTCCTCAGGCAGACCTGGAATCACCTTTCAAGGAGTTTTTAGCACCTTTGAGATTGTGCAAATCCAATATGTCAAACAGCAGCCCCTGACACTCAGAACAATAGCATGCCTTCATTTTCCCACATCTTGACACATGAAAACTCTCTGATAACAGAGTAGCTTGCACACCCTTCCTTGTGGTTTATTTCTATTCCTTCATTTTAAACTCCTAAAACTAGAGGAAAGAAACGGAACACTACCTTGATGTTTAGGCTTCCACACCCCTAGTTTTGACTTTTCCTCTCTTTCTCCACAGTATCTCCAGTTCTTAATGAGAATAATAAGAACAAAGAGAAACAACCAGCAATGGATGGGTGTAACTCAGATACATGCTTTAAAAAGGGATTGGGAAGCATTAGAAAAAATATTTTCCGAACTGCTAATATCAGAATTTCATAGTGTGCTAATTTTTGAGAGATGCTCTCCCTGTCGTTTGTTTTTGGCTCTTCCATAAATGGTTTCATACACTGAGTTACAACCATTTTGTCAGGGCTAGACTTGCATGTTTCCATTGGTAGATACGGATATAGTATAAATGTGTTTTAATCTTTATTATATATTATTTTTAAAAATATTCAATTATTTTGAGCACCTATTACATACAAAGAAAAAAACGACACCATTCCTATATTCAAGGAATTTAAGTCGCATGGGAAGAGAGACAAGAAAATCAATGTTTAGTCTGCAAAATGATAAGTATTATAATTTTGTGGGAATAAAAGTAACCGTGGAACAAATGTTAAGCCCACTCCATTTGTGGCAAACTCATTTAAACCCATGCTTGGGGATCTTCAGCCAGTGCCTAAGCAGTACACTTCTAATCCTACTTCAAATTGTCTCTGCTTTGTTCAGAGAAACTATGTCCTAGAGCACAGTACTCCCTTGTTAACAAGTAATAAATTCAGCTTCTTGTTTTCAGACAAATATAAGTGATGGTGGGTGGGGGAAGTCTCTCAATAAAAGAGAAGTCTCTTCTCTGCAAAGTCATATGAATATTCAGAGAAACAAAGCACTAAGGAGGGACTGCTAACTGGACTTGGGGACGGGAAGAGGAGACTAGGTAGAGTCCTTCTCTATGAACAAAGGGTCTGATCATAATTTGAAGACAGGAAAACTTTGCACCAAGGCTTGAAGGTAAATAGAAAAGAACAATTCCATTATGGGTTTCTTAGGCAGAAAGCGCAAATGAGCAAAGTTAGGGAGACATTTGACTTTTTGGTATAACGCTCAATGGATCAAAAAGCCTGCAGGTGAATAGGTAATTGGAGATACAACAAGTACTATATGCAGGTGCAAAGCTCTGCATGGTGCATTTGTATGAGGGGAAGTCAGTAAAACCCTTAGCCTCAGGAGTAGCGTAATTAATTTTGTGTTTTAGAAAAAATAATCACATAGTTTTAAAGTTGGATTGAAAGTGTAGAGACTCTAGGAGGGAGGGGACTAGTTATTTCTGTAATGAATTTTGGATATCTTTCAGGAAAACATTTTTATTTTGAAGATAAAAATAAGGCCAGTGGGTTATTACTTCACTTTTTATTTTGAAATAGCTTCAAATTTACAAGAAGTTGCAAAATAAATAGGAAAACAATACGTAAATTCCAACATACCCACACCAATATACCCAGACTTACCAACTTGCAGCATTTTGCCACATTTGTTTTATCATTCATTCTGTATCTATCTATCTATCTACTATCTCTCTATCTCTCTCTATATATATCTCTCTCTCTATCTCTCTATTTCATCTATTTTCTAAATATTTAGGAATAGGTTGCATACATTATGCCCCTCTAATACTTAACTCTTCCAGGCACATTTGCTGATTAGGACACTCACAAAACCACCTTAAATACAGATATCAAGTTCAAGGAGTTTAACATTGATACACAGCATGGAGCTAATATTCCAAATTTTCAGCTGTCCTAATAATGTTCATTTTCTCTTCCATTATTAGATCCAGTCCAGGACCGTGCATTGCATTTAACTGTCATTGTCTCGTTAGTCTCTCTCTTCCTTTAAATTGTGGTACCATATATACAACATAAAATTTCCCATCTCAGCCACTCCCAAGCATAAAATTCAGGGGCATTAATCGCATTCATTCTATCACCTGAGTAAGAACCCTGCACCCATTAGGTATTAACTCCCCATCCTTCCCTTCCCACCCCTAGTAACATCTACTTTCTGTCTTAAAGGCTCACATATTCTAGTTATTTCATATGAGCAGAATCCTTTGGCTTATTATTTATTTTTTTTCTTGAGGTACCAGGGCCAGGGATTGAACCCAGGACCTCGTATGTGGGAAGCCAGTACTCAACCACTGAGCCTCATTGGCTCCCCTGAGGTTGTTTGTTTGTTTGTTTGTTTTATGTTTGTTTTTGTTTTTTCAGAAGGCACTGGAACCGAACCTGGGACCTCCCATGTGGGAGGCAGGCGCTCAGCTGCTTGAGCCACATCCACTCCTGGCTTACTATTTAAATTTATTTTTATTAGAGAAGCTTAGGTTTACCGAGAGATCATGCAGAAAATAGAGTTTCCACATAACCGCCCCCATTTTTAATAGATTTGCTTTAGTATGGTGCCTTTGTTACAACTGATGAATGTTATTATGATTTTATTGTTAACTATAGTCCATAGTTTAGATTAGGGTTCACTGCTTATACTGTACAGTCCTATGATTGTGGTTTTTATTTTTTATTTTCTATTGTAGCAACATTTTAAAGTCACAGAGGTAGGACTGGAACTCCAAACAGCTACTTCCAATTTCTGTTAAAAACTCAAAACAAATGACATTGTCACATTCTTTCTCTTATGAACAAATCCCCCCAGGCACAGGGTAAGAAGTGCTCCATTTTACACCAGGTGACACATTTGCTATTTCTGTTTCTTTACTCTTCTGTCGTAAGAAGAAACATGAATAAGAGCTTCCAGGTTGATATTTGCTGGATCTGCTGTATATCGACCAAGCCAGAGACAACACTAAGCATCTACCTCGGAAGTCAGTCATCTGTGGGTTTTTGTTTGTTTGTTTGTTTGTTTTGGCAGAGACAGAGCCAGTGATGGGCTAAAATAACAAATGTCTGGATGACAAGTAATGTACCACTTGTAGGACATTTGGAAACTTGGCTAGGTGCCATATGACCGAAGAAAACTGAACCTTCAACATACACCTAAAATGCATTTCACCACTTTGGAAACAATCTCAGAGAGGGTATTCGTCTGACAAAGGGGTGCCGATGCAAAGTATCAGAAATCTGTTGGCTTTTACAATGGGGATTTATTTAGAGTAAAAGCTTACAGTTCCAAGCCTGTGAAAAGTCCAGCTCAAGGCACGTACGAGGTGCTTTCTTACCTGCCAGTTGCCATGTGTTGAAGCAAGATGACCGCTGCTCTCTGGCTGGTGTCTGCCTTCTCCTCCTGGCTCACGCTTTCCTCTTGAGCTTGAAGGCTCCAGCCCTTGAGGCTTCCTGCTAGGTGATCCCATAGTCCTCTCTCTTCTGGCAAATGGGCTTGTTTCTTTCTGGACCTCCTGTATCAGTCTCAGCTGCTCTGCTCTCTTCCCAATCTCAGCTGTAAACTATCAGGCAAAGGGCTCATCTCTCCTGGGGCCTCAGCTGTTTGAGCCTCTCCTTTATGTCACATGGCAGGATCAAAAATGACAGGAAAAAAAAATGACAGAACTCTCTCTTCCTGTGTCTGTCTCCATAAGTGTCTGTTTACATCAGACCCAGCAAGGGGCGGGGACTCAGCCTGAGTGACGCCCACTGACACAGTCCAATCAAAAGCCTAAAGCAATCTTATCAAATAATCAAAAGCCCCTCAAGTGGATTTAATGCAATCAAAGGGTTTCATACCCAGAGGAATACATTAGTTTACAACCATAATCTTTCTCTTTTGGGGATTCATAAAATGATCTCACGCTACCACGGAGAGCATTTAATTCCAAATTTTAAATTTTACAGATTAAAGCCAAAAGGTTAATATAATAGTCCAAGGCCACACAATCAAAAAGTAGAGGAAAAGCAATTGGAGTTCAGATGTAACAACCCGCCATTCAAGGCAATTATTCAAGCTGCCCAAAAGTTTGAGCTGCAAACAAAATGAAAGATAATTATCCTTGGTTGAGGCTGTTGATTGTTTTGTCCTTTTAATGCTACCTTTAAAACTTAACTCATTTCTTTAAAAAAAATATTGGGGATACTCTATAAAGAAAGTAAGCATACATATCACTTCATTAAGTTTTGAAAATTGTATATATCTATTTAACCACCATCTAAAACAAGATATAGATTATTTTCATCACCCCAGAAAATTTCATTGTGACTTTTTCCAGTTAAATCCAGCCATGGCTCAACACTTTCAGATTTCTATCGTAATAAATTAGTTTTCCTTGTTATGAAGTTTATAAAAATAGAATAGTAGTATGTATTCTTTTGTGTCTGTATTCTTTTGCTTAATATAATATTTTGAAATTCATCCAAATTATTGCATGTCTGAGTAGTTAATTCTTTTTTAATTGCTTAGTATCCTTTTGAATGACTTCTCGACAATTTCTTTAATGGATATTTATGTTATTTCTAGTGTTTGATTTTTGTGAATGAAACTGCTATGAATGTTGTACAAGGCTTTTTGTGAGCATACATCTTTAGTATTTTGGGGTTAATACCTAGAAAAGGAATTGTTGGAGTATGAGGTAGTTGAATATTATATTCTATGAGAAACTTCCAAAACAGTTTTTTGAAATGGCTGTACAATTTTGCATTCACATCAGCAATGAATGAGAGTTTTAATCTCACCATGCCCTTGCCAATACTGGTGTCGTCAGTCTTTAATTTAGTAATTCAAGCATGTGTGTAGAGATATGTTATTGTGGGTTTATTTTTCTGAATTTTACTTGTGAGCAGTGATATCATGTACTTGCAATTTTTATGTCTTCTTTTGTTAAATATCTCTAGACGTTTTTTGCCCATTTTCATATTGAATCATCTTTTTCTTATTGATTTGTAGGTAGGACTGCTTTGTGTGTGTGTCCTTTGTTGGAAATATTCAGTGCAAAACTTCTCAAAGACTGGCTTGCTGTTTCATTTCCATAATGGTGCCTTCAAATGAACATATGTTTTTAATTTTGTTGAAATAAAATTTATTATTTCTTTTTGGTTAGTGCTTTTTGTGTTTTCTCTAGGAAATCTTTGCCTATCTTAGGTTTGCAAACATATTCACATATGTTTTCTTTTAGACTCACACGGATCCCTTCTTAGATGTAGCAGCAGATAGTTTTATGGCACTCAACATCAGAAGCCAGAGAAAATAAAGGTAATAAGCTGATTTTTTTTTCAATTCAAGCTCACAGGTTTCCTGAAGTCTTTCCACCCCTGGTTAAGAACTCCTGTTTTAGAGGGTTATAGCCTTCACTTTTTTTAACACATCAATTTTATTGGTACATATTAATAAAGCATAAATTCATCCAAAGTGTAAAACCAGTGGTATTTGGTGTGGTCACATATTTGTGCATTCATCACTTCACTCATTCTTAGAGCACGTTCATTATTCCAACAATAATAATAAACAAAAAATAAACAAAGCTCATCACCTCTCAATCTCTCTATGCTTCCCCTGCTGTACACAGCTGCTATTCTTTTTCCTTCTCTCTAGTATATTTGTGTTTATATTTTGTAAAAACAGTCTTATATATGCAATATCACCCATATTTGTGTTTACGTGAGGTTTTACTATCTTATACTGTCCCCCCATGTTACAGTTTTTTTTAAAGATTCATTTTATTTATTTCTCCCCTCCTCGTTGTTTGTGTTTACAGTCTGCTCTCTGTGTCTCTTCGTTGTGTGTTCTCTGTTCTGCTCATCTTCTTTTTTCTTTTTAAGGAGGCACCAGGAACCAAACCTGGGACCTCCCATGTGGTAGGCAGGTGCCCAACTGCTTGAGTCATATCTGCTTCCCTCCATGTTACAGTTTTAGCTTTCTTTCTAGTGAAATACATGACCTTAGACTTTCTTTTTCAAACACCGTCATACCCATACAATAGCACTGCTAGTTACAAACACCATGATATGTGTAGCCTTCATTTTTATGTTTAACCTTGATGAGATACTGTCAAAAAGTTTCCCATAGTGTCTGTACCATTTTACTCTCTTAACAGTGACCTCAAATTAACTTTCGTTGGTAGTACAAGGAAAGAAAGGAGGTGTATTATTTCCCATATGGATATACAGTTGGGCTAGCAAGATTTTCTGAAGATACTTTTCCTTTTCCATATTGAATTGCCTGGTGTGTTTGTCAAACATCTATTTGCTATACACGTGTGCACCTGCTTTTGATCTCTCTATTCTGTACCATTGTTATATTTGTCAATCTTTATTCTATTATCATCCTGTGTTGATTATGGAGCTTTATACATTTTTCTTCATTGTCTTAATATGTTTAAGACCCTTATTTTCCAAATATATTTTAGAATCAGTCTGGAAGTTTCTATGAAAACTTCTGTTGGAATTCTTATAGGGCTTGCATGGAATTTTTTCATCAATCTAAAGAGAGTTGATATCTTAGCAATAATGAATTTTTCAATCAATGTACAATGTATTTCCATTTATTTAGGCCCTTAATTCCTCTCAGCAAACTTTTGATTTTCAGTGTAGAGGTATGAATATATATTGTTCAATTTATTCCTAATTATTTTATGCATTTTTATGTTACTATAAATGGACTTTCTTCTTGAATTTTATTTTCCAATTGTTTGCCACTCACATATAGCAATACAATTGATTATTGTATATTGATCATGAGTCTTACAACATTGCTAAATTCACTTGTTTTAGTATCTGTGTGTGAACTACCTTAGGATGTTCAAAATCAAAATTTACGTTATTTGCAAATAAGTTTTATTTCTTTCTTTCCAATCCTTAGGGCTTTTATTTCTATGTTTTGTCTTATTACACTAGTTGAGACTTCTAGTACAACGTTGAATAAAGGGGTAAGAATTGATATCTTTGCCTTTTTCTCTGTCTTTGGGACATGTTCAACATTTCATCATTAAGGAAGTGTTAACTGTAGATTTTGGTAGACTCCATTTTTTCAGATGGAGGAAGTTCCTTCCTAGTCCAGTTTACAGATAATTTTTTATCACAAGTGAGTGTTATCTGATGTTAATTGCTTTTTCTACACATATTGAAATGATTATGTACATGTTTTTCTTTTATTATAAAAAGAATATAAATTACATTGCTTATTTTAATGTTAAACCAAACTTGGCTTCCTGGAATAAATCCTGTTTTCTCATTATTTTATATACTACATTTGACATGACAGTATTTTGCTAAGGATTTTGTGTTTCTATTCACAAAGATATTGTTCTGTAATTTCTTTTTCCTTGTAATATCTTTATCACATTTTCTTATCAGTGTTATTCTGGATTCATAAAACAAGTTGGAGTTTGTTCTTTCTTCTATTTTCTGAAAGAATTTTTGTAAGATTTCTATTTCTTCCTTTAAAATTTGGTAAGGTTTATAACAATTTAAGTCTGATGTTTTCTTTGCAGAAAGGATTTTGATTATAAATTCAATTTATTAGATTTTCTACATCTTCATTTTTGGTAAACTGTGTTTTTCTAGGAATTGTCAACTTCATTCAAGTTATTGAATCTCATATTACCCTTTTAATTTATGAAGCATCTATAGTGATATTCTTTATAACATCTTTGATATGATATTTTCATTTTCCTCTCCTTATTTCTTTTTTTCTGAATCTTCTTAGTGGGCCTATAAATGTTGTTAAACTTGTCAAAGTATTACATTTTCATATTGCTGTTTTTCTCTATTGCTTGCATTCTGTTTCATTGATTCCCATTCTTAATTTTAGTATTTCCTTTCTTCCAGCTTCTTTGGTTTTAATTTGCTCTTCTTTTTACAGATTCTTGAATTGGAATATTTAAAAAGTTATTTTATATCCTTCCTTTTTTCTAATACAGACATTTAAAGTTACAAGTCTTTAAAGGGTGGTTTAGAGTGACTCCTACACATAATTTCTCATACGGTTCCTTTTTGACCCCTCACTAATTCAGAAGTGTTGCTTAATACCTGCTTATTATTTTAATCATTAAAATTTATTGAGACTTTTTGGGGGCCAGTATATGATCTACCTTGGTGATTTTCCATGTGCATATGAAAAAAAAATAAGTTTATTTTGCAATTTTACACTGCAGTGTTCTATAACTGTTAATTCGGCAAACTCGGTAGATAGTATTGTCCAGATCTTCTTTATTCTTACCCTGCTTTTGTTCAGTTTTATCGGATACTGAGACAGGTGGGTTTAAATCTCCAATCAGGATTGTGGGTTTGAATATGTGTGCCTTTAAGTTCTGTCATTTCATTTTAGAAGATTGTTAGGTCTTCTTGCTAAATTGATCCTGGTATCAAAAGGAAAGTGTCTCTCTGGTAATTCCCTTTGCTTTGAAGTTTTCTTTTCCGAAGTTAATAAAACAACACTGCCTTTCTTGTGTGTAGAGTCCGTAAGGTATATATAGTCACCCTTTTACTTTCAATCTGTCTGTGTCTTTATGATTAAAGTGTGTTTCTTGGAAGTAGCAGCCCTATACTTGGGTCTTGTTTTTAATTCAATCTGATATTTTCTGCCTATTAATTGGAACATTTATCCTATTTGAATTTATTGTCATTACTTACGTGATTGGGTTTAAGTCTACTACTTTGGTATTTGTTTTCTCTGCATCATCTGTTCTTTGTTTCTCTTTTTCTCCTTTTCTCCCATCTTTTGTGTGAATCCATGAAATTTTTAGTATTCCATTTTATCTTGTGTATTAACTTTTTAGTGGTTACTATACCATTTACTAAATACGTCTTCAGCTTATCTGAATCTACCTTCAAATTATATCACACTACTTCATGTGTAAAAAAGAATCTTAACAACTGTATAATTCCATTTGCTCCCTCCTACCTTTTTGATCTTGATAAAATACATTTCACTTTTAAATGTGCTATAAGCCACATAATACATTGCTATTTTTTTTTGCATTGAACACTCAGTGTCCTATAAAGAAATTTGACAGAAATAACAAGATGTCATCTATCTTTAACTACATATTTTTGCTTTTTGCCCCTCTTCATTCCTTTCTGTACGGTCAGATCACACCACGTATCATTTCCCTTCAGCTTGAAGAACTACCACCTTTCTTTTATTGCAGTTCCGGTGGATACAAATTCTCTCAGCTTTTATCTGCCTCGGGTCTTTATTCTGCCTTCATTTAGGGAATCTTTTTACTGGAGATCGTATTCGTGGTTGACTGTGTTTTTTTTGTTTATGACTTGAAAGATGTCATTTCGTTTTCCCTTGGCCTCCACTCTGAGGAGAAGTCAGCAGTCATTTTACTGTTATGCCCCTTTATGTCATATGTTATTTATCCTCTAGGTGCTTCTAAGACTTTTCTCTTTATCTTTGAGTATCAACAGTTTGATTAAGCAGTAGTTGTTTGGGGGGTTGTTTGGTTTCGCTATCGATTTTTTTAAACAATGCTTAAGATTCATTAAAATTCTTGGCTGTTTGAGTTGATATATTTTATTAATTAAAAATTTCTTCATCATTTTCTCTATTTTTTTCTGCCCAATTCTCTCCCCTCTCCTTCTAAGATTCCAGTAACACACACATAAAAACATTTGATTTTTTTTCTTTTTTAGGAGGTACCGGGGATTGAACCCAGGACCTTGTACATGGGAAGCAGGCACTCAACCACTGAGCTACATCCATTCTCCTAAAGCATTTCATTATGTCCCCATAATCTAGACATGTTCTTTTCAATTTTTTCAGTCTGTTTTTCTCTTTGTATTTCAGTTATATAATTTCTTTTGACATCTCCTTAAGTTCACTAATTCTTTTGACCTTTGAATCTAGTATTCTGTCAAGCCTATTAAATGACTACTTCATCCTTGACATATTTTTATTTCTATTATTTCCATTTAGTTTTTTAATATTCATAATTTTCATTTCTCTACTGAAATTCATCTCCTTATGAATTTTGTCCGCCTTTTCCACTACATATTTTTAAATATTTCAAACTCCTTCGTTGACAATTCTAAACCCCATCTCTGAATTTCCTTCTCTTAACTCTTTTGTCTCATGACCATGATCACATTTTCTTTTTGGTTTTTCTTTTCTTTTGGTATTTTTTATTATTTGTCTGACATTGTGCATATTCGAGCTATAAAAGCCACTTTTGTCAGGCTGCTAGTGTGGAAGGGTGACTCAATCTGTTCTGTAGCTGAGCAGAGCCTAGGCTCTGCAGCAGCCTTAATCTGATGTAGCTTGTGACTGCCTTCAAACATTTTTCCAGGATCTGCCCTTTCCCTTCAGCAGGTCTTGCCATCTGAGCATCAGCAAGATGCTGCCCGCGTTGTGCTTTATCGTCCAGCCACCTGTTTACGAGTGATGGCACATCCCTCTCTGCTTTACAGTTTAAGTGCACCTTTTTAGGTCATCAGGGAGTACCCTGTCTCTGACGTATTTCACCCCTTCCCACTGCTGTGCCAGAGATGAAAGCAGCCAAAGGGTTTCTTCTTTGCTAGGACGAACTTGCCAATTTGTGGATTGAAGGCCATTTAAGTTATTTTGTATCCTCAGCTTTTTGATGGGTTAAGAAAGAACTATGATTTTGTAGCTTATCCAGCTTTTTTCTAGAAATTATGGAGATAGAGCTATATCTCTATTTACTTTCTGTACTCTAACTGAATTCAGAATTTGTTGTCATTTCTTATTTTAACAGTAATGTATGTTTATTGTACAAAACTTCAGAAATATACAAAATAAGCAAGAAAAACATAGAAATCATCTGTAAATCACCATCCATTAAAAAAATGCACAAAACTGGTTTATTTCTTTTCAGACGTAGTCTTCTATGCTTATGGGTACATGTATGTATATGAGGGTTTCCATTACTTTTACATCACTTGGCAATATTGTATTGTTTTGTAATCTTTGACATAAAATGCTGTCATAAGTATTTTGTTGTAATTAAATACTCTTTAAAAATATACTTTTAATATCTGCTTAATATTCCATCTTATGAAAGTGCCCTAATTTATTTAACTACTCACTTATTTTTGAACATTCAAGAGGATATTAATTATTATTAACAAAAATGAGTGTATATGCATATGTGTGTATGTGTGTGTGGATGAGTGTGTGTGTGTTTCTTTGTGCTCATCTCTAATTATGTCCTAAGGATAAATTTCTAGAGTGGATTTTTTGGCTCAAAGCCTATAAATATTTTCTAATCATGTCATGCATATTGTCAAATTTTTATAAGCACACGAGTAAAAAAGGACCTGTTTCTTTGTAACTTTCAAAAATGCTTACCACTACTGAAAATGATCTTTAAATAACCATTGTAAATTTGTTAAACAAAAACCATAATCTTATTTCCATTTTAATTTTAATGAGACTCAACATATTTTATGTACTAATTACACATTTGCATATATTATCTTACAAATTTTCTAATCACATTATTTACATATTTTTTCTGCCCTTATCTATTTTATTGATTTGTAAAAATTCTTTTTATTCTACAGATATCAACTATTTTCCCATCCATATTTCATTCAATTATTAATTCCAAATTGTCATTCATTTTTAAACCATTTAATGATAAAATAGAATCATACTACATGTTCTCTTTCGTATGGGGAATATGGCTTCTTTCACTGAGAAAAATTAATTTGAGGTTCAT
>JAQZBX010090934.1:0-12450 GCA_029593785.1 Cabassous unicinctus
AAAAAAAAAAAAAAAAAAGGACTTTACAAGAAAGTAAATAGACAAACTACAGAATGGGAGAAAATGTTTGGAAACCATATATCCGATAAGGATTTAAAAAGAAGTCCTACAACTCAACAACAAAAAGACAATCTAATCAAAACATGAGGAAATACAAATGGCCAATACAGACAAGATGCTCACGGTCATTAGCCATCAGGGATATGCAAATCAAAACCACATTTCAAAACCACTAGAGTCTCTACTATGAAAAAATGGAACATAGTAAGTGTTGAAGAAGATGTGGACAATTAGGAATCCTCATACATTACTGATGGGAATGTAAAATGGTGCAGGAATTGTGGGCAAGAGTTTGGTGATTCCTCAGAAAGTTAAGTATAGAATTACTATATGACCCTCAATCCCATTTCTAGGTATATACCCAAAAGAATTAAAGCAGGGACTTGAACAGACATTTACATACCAATGTGCCTAGCAACATTATTCACAATTGCTATAAGGTAGAAAGCTACCAAACTGCTCATCAACAGATGAATGGATAAATAAAATGTGGTATATACATACAATGGACTACTACTTGGTCATAAAAAGGAAGGAGGTTCTGATGTATGCTACAACATGGATGAATCTTGGAAGACATTATGTTGAGTGAAGCAAGCCAGACACAAAAGGATAAATACTGTATGATCGCATTACTATGCACCAAATATATTGTGTAACATATTGTTTGATTAAAAAAAAATTTATATGTATCCAGTACATTTAACTGAGAAATGTATGTATTTATTCATCTGTGTTTACTTTTTACTTTTTAATGTTTTATATATTCAATTATTAAATGTACAAAATAAAATTTAAAAAATTTGATTGCACTTGAAAAAATAAATAAATAACAACAAAAAAATAAGCCAGATACAAAAAGAAAAATACTGTATGATCGCACTTATATGAAATAAAGAGACTATGCAAATTCAAAAAGTCAGAAACTACAAGTTACCAAGGGCTGGGTGGGAGAGGGGTAACACGGATTTAATATTTAATTGTTATGGAGTTTCTTTTTGGGGTGATGGAAAAGTTTTGGCAATGGATGATGATGATGATGGAGGCACAACTTTGTGAATGTAATTAATCCCCCTGAATTGCTAGAAGGTGGATAAAATGGGAAATTTTAGATTTGTATATATTACCAGTGGGAAACAACAACAAAACACAGAACTGTACAATGCAAAAAGTGAACCACAATATACACTATAGGTTATAGTTAATACTATAATATTAATATAACAATATAATATTGTATCAAAGGTACCTTACTAATGCAAAATGTTAATACAAGGGAAAATTGAGAGCATAAGGGGGTTATATGGAACTCTGTACTTTCTGCATGATTTTACTGCAAACCTACAACTTCTCAAAGAAAAAAAAAGAGACTGTCAGAATGGATAAAACAAAACAATATCCAAACCCTTTTAAATATGACGACATAGATAGACTAAAAGTAAAGGGATGTAGAAAGATGTACCAAATTAGCACTAATCAAAAGAAAGCTAGAGTTGCTATATTAAATTCAGACAAAGCAGATTTGGGGGAAAGGAAAGAGGAATATTACCTAATAAATAAAGAGGTCAGTTCTCTAAGAAGACACAACAATCTTCAATTTGTATGCACCCAACAAAAGAGCATCAAAATATATGACGGGGTTGTGGATGTGGCTCAAGCAGTTGGGCACCCGCCTCCCACATGAGAGATCCCAGATTTGGTTCCCAATGTCTCCTAAAGAAGATGAGCAGACGCAATAAGCTGACACAACAAGCAGGGAGCAGATATGGCTCAAGCTTTGGGCACCTGCCTCCCACACAGGAGGTCCCGAGTTTGGTTCCCAGTACCTCCTAAAGAAGACAAGCTGACAACGAGCAGACACGATGAGCAGACAATGAGCAAGCAAACACAGTGAGCAAAACAATGAGCAGACAGACGAGGGAGCCATCTTGGGGAGGGGGTGGAAATATATGAGGAGGAATAAGGGGCAAGATGGCAGCAGAGTAGGGAGCTCCAAAAGTCAGCTCATCCTACAGTGCAGTTAATAATCACTCAGAGCTATCTAAATCACTTGTTTGGGATGTCCCAGAGCAGTCTGCCACATGCTTTGAAGAACAGGAGGAGACTGCCTATCTTCAGTGAAGATTCATCAGTAGAGCATCCCACGCTGTGGAAGCTGGTCTCCATTTCCCACTGGTAGGGCAAGATGCCTCCGTAGCTATTCCCTGGCTGGAGTTGGACACTCTATTTCCCAAAATCGGGGGAGGAAGGGACAGTCGGGCACTGACTTCATCTACTGATTAGTAGATGGCTAAACTAGGCTAAACTAGGGAGCAGATGTGGCTCAAGTGGTTGAGTGTCTGCTTCCCATGTATGAGGTCCTGGGTTCAATCCCTGGTACCTCCTAAAAACAGACATGAAAAAACCCATTCACATTGTGGAGTGGATGTAGCCTTGTGGTTTAATGCCTGCTTCCCATGTATGAGGTCCTGGGTTCAATCCCCAGTACCTCCTAAAAATAATGCCTAGAACAATTTTGGGAATCAGATGTGGCTCAAGTGATTGGGCTTCCGCCTACCACATGGGAGGTCCTGGGTTTGGTTCCCGGTGCCTCCTGGAGAAGGCGAGCTGCGGTGGCAGGCAGGCAAGGCGAGCTGACACAATGAGATGACTCAATAAAAGAGACACAAAGAGGAAAGGCAATAAGAGACACAACAAACCAGGTAGCTGAGGTGGCTCAGGTGATTAAGCACCTCTCTTCCACATGGGAGGTCCTGGGTTTGGTTCCCATGCCTCCTAAAGAGAAGACAAGCAGACACAGATAGTACACAGCAAACGGACACAGAGAGCAGACAGCGACCCCAAAAAAACAAGGGGCGGGGGGATAAATAAAATAAAAATTAAAAAAAAAATTTGGTTGGCTAAAGTCCATCACTAAGAACAGATCAAGTTTGGACCTATCCACGTTGGAAAGAGGCTGGTAGCAGGGCAGGAGGGGGCTGGTGCTTGGTCAGTCTTTCTAGACAGCTGCGGTCAGTTTTACCCCACACAACTTAGATTACTGCCCACACCTGCAACTCCATCCCCAACCCAGGCAGGAAAGGAATGTCCATGGAGCTTCATCAGTCTCTGGGCAACTACAGATGGCCCTGGCCTGCAGAGCTTGGATTAACTGCACATGGCTGTGGCTCCATCCCCACCCCTGGCAGGGGAGAAAGGTGGGAAAACCTTCATCAGTTCCTGGGGCAATGCGGGCAGCTTCAGCTTCCATGGTTTATAGTACCAACTGGACCCCAGCTTCAACTCTGCCCCCAGCAAGGGAGAAAGAGCAAGAAATAGATTAAAAAGAGCTAAAAAAAACTCAGATTGGCTAAACAAGAGTGATTATAAAATTCAAAAATAAGTTGAACCAAGTATCAAAGAGGGGCTGTAGCACAAAGCCAATCAAATAGAAAATCCTAGACTAAAGCAAGAATAAATACATCTAGTAAAGCAGATGCCAAAGACACCAACTAAAAATTACAAGCCATACCAAGAAACAGGAAGATATGACCCAGTCAAAGGAACAAACTAAACTTCCACATGACATAAAGGAGTTGAGCCAATTAATCACACGTGTACAAACAAACCCCCTTAATAAATTCAATGAGATGGCTGAAGAGATTAAGTATATTAAGAAGAAACTGCATGAGTACAAAGAAGAATTTGAAAGCATACATAGAAAAACAGCAGATCTTATGGGAATGAAAGGCAAATAAATGAAATTAAAAATACACTGGAGGAAAATGGATGTGGCTCGAGTGGTTGAGCGCCGGCTTCCCACATATGAGTTCCTGAGTTCTATCCCCAGCCCTGGTACCTCAAAAATAAAAATACACTGGATGCATATAACAGCAGATTTGAAGAGGCAGAAAACAGGAGCAGTGACCTTGAAGAAGGGGACTCTGAAAGCAAACATACAAAAGAACAGATAAAGAAAAGAATGGAAAAAAATGAACAGGGTCACAGGGAACCAAATGATGGCAAGAGATGTGCAAATATGTGTTATGGGTGTCCCAGAAGAAGAAGAGAAGGGAAAACTTTCAGAAAGAATATTTGAGGAAATAACGGTAGAAAATGTCCAAATTCTGTTGAAGGACAGATATATCCATGTTCAAGAAGAACAACATAATCTAACCGAATAAATCCAAATAGAACTACTCTGAAACACATACTAATCAGAATTTCAAATGCCAAAGATAGAGAATTCTAATAGCAGCAAGAGAAAAGCAATTTATCACATACAAAGTATGCCCAATAAGATTAAGTGCTGTTTTCTCATCAGAAAACAGAGAGACAGAGTTTCAAGGAGGCCTTGGCCATGAAAGAGGAGTTGCATGTGTCGCTTCAACTGGTGGTAGCAGTGGTAGCTGCACCCCAAAACAGCAGGATACATATTATTCTCAAGTGCTCATGGATCTTTCTCTGAACTAGACCATATGTTGGGTAACAAAGCAGATCTCAATAAATTTAAAAAGATAAGACAAAGCATTTTCTTTAATAATAAGAATAAAGCTGGAAATCAACAAAAGGTAAAAAAAGGGAAAATTCACAAATATATGGAGATTAAACAACACAAATAATCAGATCAAAGAAGAAACTGCAAGAGAAATCAGTAAATGTCTCAAGACAAATGAAAACAAGAACACAACGTATAAGTAACTAATGGGAGGCAGCTAAGGCAGTACTTAGGGAGAAATTTATAGCCCTTAGTGTTTACATTATTTTAGAGAGAAAAAGCTAAAATCAATGACCTAACTACACAGATGAAGGAACTAGAAAAAGAATAGCAAACTATCCCTGAAGCAAGCAGAAGGAACAAAATGACAAAGTTCAGATCAGAAATAAATGAAATTGAGACTAAACAATAGAGAGAATTAACAAAACCAAAAGTTGATTCTTTGAGAAGATCAACAAATCAACAAACCCTTATCTCGACTAAGAAAAAAAGAGAGAAGATGCAAATAAATAAAAACAGAAATGAAAGTGGGGACACTACTACTAACCCCACAGAAATAAAGGAGATCATAAGAGGATACTATGAACACCTGTAGCCAACAAACTTGACAATGTAGATGAAATGGATAAATTTCTAGGAATGTATGAAGAACCTATCCTGAGTCAACAGAAGATCTCAACAAACCAATCACAAGAAAAGAAATTGAAGAAGTCATTAAACAACTCCCGAAAATGAAAAGCCCTGGACCAGATGGCTTCTCAGGTGAATTCTATCAAGCATTCAAAGAAGATTTAATATCAAACTTACTCAAACTCTTCCAAAAAATTGAACAGGAGAGAACACTACCAAATGCATTCTATGAAGCCAACATTACCCTAATACCAAAGCCAGATAAAGATATTAAGAAAAAAGAAAGTTACAGACCCATTCCCTAATGAATATAGATGCAAAAATCTTCAACAAAATACTCACTAATTGAACCCAACAACACATTAAATGAATTATTCATCATGATCAAGTGGGTTTTATACCAGGCATGCAAGGGGGCATCAACACAAGAAAATCAATCAGTATAATATATCACATTAATAAATGGAAGATGAAAAATCACATGATCATCTCTATTGATGCAGAAAAAGCAACAGACAAAATACAGCACCCTTTCTTGAAAAAAGCACTCCAAAAGATAGTAATTGGAGGAAAAATTTGACATGATAAAGGGCATATATGAAAAAGCCCATAGCTAGCTTATTTGAGAAAATTGTTTCTCAATTTTCACTACCAGCTTAGACTTACAGGGACAGAGGGGCTAAAAATGAAAGGAGACTGACAGACCTCCAAGTTCTCCTGATAGGAAGCAGGCTGATAAAACTACAAACTTGTAAATATTTTCACAAAAAAGGAACGATAGCTCAGAGGGCAGACTAAGAAGCCAGGAGGAGGCAAAGGCCTCCTTTGTCAAAAGGGTGAAAAGGCAACGGACTCAATGGGAGAATATATTTGGAAATCACTTATTCGATAAGGGTTTAAAATCCAGGATATACAAAGAGATGTTACAACTCAACAATAAAAAGACAAACGACCCAATTAAAAAATGGGCAAAAGATTTGAATAGACATTTCTCCAAAGAAGAAATACAAATGACAAAAAAACACATGAAGAAATGCTCAACATCACTCATGATTAGGGAAATGCAAATCAAAACTACAATGAGATATTTCACACCTATCAGAATGGCCACTATTAAAAAGACAGAGGACTACAAGTGTTGGACAGGATGTGGAGAGATAGGAACACTTATTCACTGTTGGTGGGAATGCAGAATGGTACAGCCACTATGGAGGACTGTTTGGCAGTTCCTAAAGAAGTTGAGTATAGACTTGCCATGTGACTATGCAATACCACTACTGGGTATATATATACCCAGAAGAACTGAGAGCAGTGACATGAACAGACATCTGCACACCGATGTTCACAGCGACATTAACCATGACTGCCAAAAGTTGGAAACAACCCAGGTGCCCATCAACAGATGAATGGATAAACAATCTGTGGTCTATTCACATGATGGAATATTATGTAGCTGTAAGAAGAAATGAAGTCAAAAAGCATATGACAACATGGATGAACCTGGAGGACATTATGTTGTGTGAAGCAAGCCAGACACAAAAGGACAAATACTGTATGAATGCGTTACTATGACCCAAATATATTGTGTAATATATTGCATAATTCAAAAAAAATTTTATATGTATCCATTACATTTAATTGAGAAATGTATGTTTTTATTCAACTGTGTTTTCTTTTTAGTTTTTAATCGTTTATATTTTCAATTATTAAATGTAAAAAATAAAATTAAGAAAAAAAAAGTCCATAGCTAACATTGTACTCAATGGTCAAAGACTGCAAGCTTTACTGTTCAGATCTGGAAAAAGAAAAGGATCCTACTGTCACCACTGTTGTTCAATGTAGTGCAAGAGGTTCCAGCTATAGCAATCAGGCAAGAAAAAGAAATATAAGGTGTCCAAACTGGAAAGGAAGAAGCAAAACTTTTGCTATTTGCAGATTATATGATCCTATACCTAGAAAGTCCCAAATAATCTACAACAAAGCTACTAGAATAAATGAATTCAGCAGAGTGGCAGGATTCAAGATTAATAAACATACACATAAACACATACACAAAAGAGCAATCTGAGGAAGAAGTCAGGAAAAAAGTCCTGTACTCAGAAAACTACAATGCGTTGCTAAAAGAAATCAATGAAAACCAAAAGTCTGTGTTCATGGACTGAAGACTAAATATTGTAAATATGTCAATTCTACCCAAATTGATTTACAAATTCAATGCAATCCCTATAGAATTTCCAACAGCCCTCTTTAAAGAAATGGAAAAGCAAACCATCACATTTATTTGCAACGGTAAGGGGACCTAAATAGCCAAAACCATCTTAAAAAGAAAGAACCAAGTTGTAGGACTCTCACTTTCAGACTTTAAATCCTATTACCTAGCTACAGTGGTGAAAATAGTATGATACCAGCATAAACATAGATATATAGACCAATGGAACTGAACTGATTGATTGTTCAGAAACAGACCCTCACATCTATGGTCAATTGATTTTTGACAAAGCTGTCAAGCCCAACCAGCTGGGGCAGAACAGTCTATTCAACAAATGGTGCTGGGCGAACTGCATATCCACATCCAAAAGAAAGAAAGAGAAACCCTATCACACACCTTATACAAAAAATTAACGCAAAATGGACCAAAGACATAACTATAAAAGCTACAACCATAAAACTTCTAGAAGAAAATGTAGGGAAACAGCATCAAGAATTGGTGGGGGTGGGGGAAGCGGATGTGGCTCGAGCAATTGGACTCCTGCCTACCAAATGGGAGGTCCATGGTTCGGTTCCCAGTACCTCCTAAAGAAGACAGCAAGCTGGCGTGACAGGCAGGCGTGACAAGCTGACACAAGATGATGCACAAGAAACACAAGAAGAAAAACATAATGAGAGACACAACAAAGCAGGGAGCAGAGGTTCCTGGTGCCTCCTAAAGAGAACAAGCAGGACCGCGAGCTGGCTCGACGGGCAGGCGTACCAAGCTGAGGTGACAAGATGACGCAATAAGAGATTTAAGAGGAAAAACATAACAAGAAACACAACAAAGCAGGGAATGGAGGTGGCTCAAGCGATTAGGCGCCTTCCTCCCACATTGGAGGTCCCGGGTTCAGTTCCCAGTGCCTCCTAAAGAAACAAAGAAGACAGACACAAAGTGCAAACAATAAGGGGTTCGGGAGATTTAAACAAATAAACCTTTAAAAAAATTAAAGAATTGGTGGTAGGTGGTAGTTTCTTAAACCTTGCATTCAAAGCATGAGCAATGAAAGAAAAAAATGAATAAATGGTTCCTCTTCAAACAAACATTTTTGTGCTTCAAAGGACTTTGTCAAGGTAAAAAGGGAGCCTACTCAATGGGAGAAAATATTGGGAAACCACATATCCAACAAGAGTTTGATTTCCATGCTATATAAAGATATCATACAACTCAACAAAAGGGCAATCAATCCAATTTTTAAAATGTGCAAAAGACTTATATAGCCATTTCTCCAAAGAGGAAATACAAATGGCGAAAAAGCACATGTTCAGGGACAGTTTTGCTGCCCCAGGCTACAGAGAGGGTGGAGCACGTTCACAAGGGTCAGGGAAGATGTGGCTATCACCCCAGTGTCCCTAGAGGATGAGGTCTGGAGCTCAGTTGCCACCCAGATGCTTGATGATGATGGAACCAAGAAAAAGGCTGTTGGGTAAGCCTACGGAAAGGGTGGGCCCTCAAGGATGAGTCCCCAAGGATGAGAAGAAACCATCATCTTGAAAATCACTCTCAGACTTTGGAATCTAATATAGTATGCCCCTCAGGCTTTCAGAACTGTAGGAGACCAGTGACTCATGTTTCCCTACAAAATTCTCCTTATGGTAATACAAATGTTTATCCTATGTCTGTCCCTTTGAATACTGGAAGCAGATGAATTGTTTTGTAAGATTCAGAGATCTACAACCAGACAGGACTTTGCCCCAAGACAAACTGTATTTCTTTAAACTGATTGTGATAAGATTTTGTACTTAGCATTGTTACTGATTTAAAGGTTTTCAGAATATTGCAATATCTTTTTGGAATTCAGAGGGCAGAGTGTGGCAGTTTGATATTATTTATGAATTCCAAAAATAGAGATTATGTTCTTAACTGGTCTGTTCCTTTAGGCGTGATAACCCTTTGATTGTATTAGATTTAGCTGAGACATCTGATTAAATTATGTTAAGATTAGGGCTCTGATCCAACCACATCATTAGAGTGTGACTCAGTGTAGAGTCCCAGACCCCTTGGTGGGCTGATAAAACAGACTCTCACAGAGAAGTAGACACACAGAAGAACACAGAGGAATAGAGACAGCTCATTAGACATGACAGAGGTCCCGGGAAAAGAGATGAGCCTGACAGTCTACAGCTGACCTTGTGAAGAGAACAGAGCCAGCTGAGCCCAGAAAGAAACAAGCCCTAGGGAGAGAGAAGAACCTTATGCCAGCCTACAGCTGAGATTGGAAGAAGCTGGGACCACGGAGCCTTAAGAGGAAGAAGGAAGGCTGAACCCTCACAGATATCGGCAGCCATCTTGCATTAAAATGTGGCCCATGACTTTGGGTGAGAAAGTACCTTTTATGGTACCTTCAACTGGACTCTTTAGGACCTTGTGATTATAAGTTTCTACCTCAAATAAACACCCTTTATAAAAGCCAATAGATTTCTGGTACTTTGCATCAGCACCCCTTTGGCTGACTAACACAGTAGATAATTAAATTGTGGTATAATATTATGTGCAATATGAATATGGGTAAAATTGCATATATAAGGTCATTTTTCTTTGAAGCTGAACAAATGTAGGTTAATACAACAAAATGTTAATATCGGACTAAAAAAATATCATACTAGTGAAGGAGACCATACACTGAGTACTATATATTGTATGATTCCATTTATTTAAAATGCAAATATAAATCAATATAGAAAGATAAAATTAGATTAGGGGTTATGTAGGGCTGAGGAAGGAATCCTAAGGGGTGTGGAGTCTTTCTTTTTGGAGTAATGAAATTGTTTTAATATTTTTGAGATGATGAATGTACAACATTGTGATTATACTAAAAGCCATTGATTACACACTTTGGATAGATCATATGGTATGTGAATATATGTAAAAAAAACTGCTTAATAAACAAATAAAGAATGTGCAAGAATAGCCAGAAATAACAGCTGTGTACAGCAGAGGAAACAGAGATTGAGAGGTGAGGAATTTTCTTGTTTTTTATTATTGTTGAAATAATGAAAATGCTTTAAAAACAACTGAAGTGATAAATGAACAGCTATATGATTATACCAATACTAATGATTGTACACTTTGGATAAATTGTACACTTTATTAACAAGTATCAACAAAATGGATTTGTTTTAAAAAAATGTGGTATATACATATGATGAACTACTATACTGGTGTAAGAAGAAATGAAATAGGGACACATATGACAACATGGATGAACCTTGAGGACATTATGATGAGTGAAGCCAGACGCAAAAGGACATATATTGTATGGTCTCACTATTATGAACTACATACAAAGAATAAACACATGGAGTTAAAATCTAGAGTTCAGGTTACTAGGAGATAGGATGAGGGCTAATAAAGGGTATTGATGCTTAATGTATCTAGCATTTTTAACTACTTGACTGTAAAAGTGTGGAAATGGACAGAGTTGATGGTAATATATTATTAGTGAGTATAACTAACTGTGTTTATAAATGGTTTATAAATGAGATTGTGGCTGAAAGGGGTAGTCTAGGGATATAAATATCAATTGATAGAAAGCTACAGAATAATCTAGGGACCGTATAACACAATGGAATCTGGTGGTAAATGATGACTGTGGTTAATAGTACAATGTTCTATTATAAGAATGATGTTCTATGAACTAGAATAAATTTATGTCACGATTATAAGGTGGTAAGAATATGGTGATACAGGAGAAAATACAATTAATATAACTTATGGACTATAGTTAGCAATATTGTAATATTCTTGCATCAATGTCAAAGGAGATACTATATTAACATTAAGGGTAAATAACAGGGGGTGCTTTAGTTTGCCAAATGGCTGCCAAGGTAATGTACCAGAAATGTGTTGGCTCTTATAAAAGGGGTTTATTTGGGGTAAAAGTTTACAGTTCCATGGCCATGAAAAGGCCAACTAAAGGCATCATAAGAGATTGCTTTCTCAACAAAGTCAGCTACCATGTGTTGAAGCAAGATGGTGGGCAATCTCTACCTGGTTTCTCCTTCCTCTCTGGAATTCCTCTCTCAGGCTCAGCTGCTCCGCTTTCTTCCCAATTTCAGCTGCAAGCTGGCATATGGCTCGTCTCTTAGGGCTTCCCATATCAGTCTTGGCTGTCCCGCTCTCTTCCTAAGTTCAGCTTTAAGCTATCAGGCATATAGCAAGGCTGGTCTCCTCTCTTGAGCTGCTCATGGGTCCAACTTCCTGGGGCTTCATGCTTAAGTGAAACTCTTTCTTACATGGCAGAATCAAAAATGGCAGTTCCCTTTTTTCCTATGTCTGTCTGAATGAGTGTCAGTTTATATCAGACCCAGCAAGGGATGTGGGCTCAACCTGAGTCATGCTTCAATGACATAGTAATCAAAAGCCCTAAAGCAATTTTATCAAGTAATCTAATCAAAGGCCCCTCAAGTGAATTTAATACAATCAAAGGGTATCACACCCAGAGGAACAGATTACTTTACACACATACTCTTTCTCTTTTTGGGATTCATAAAATAATCTCAAACTACAACAGGGGATATGGGATTTTTTTCTTTTGGACTAAGGAAAATGTTCAAAAATTTACAGAGGCAATGACTGCACAACTCTGTGATGAAACTAAGGGCCACTAAGTGTACACTTCAGATGGACTGTACAACGAATGGGACTGATAACACAGTGAACCATGTAGTAGAAGATGGACTGTGGTTAATAGTACACATATGAGAGTGTTTTCTCATGAAATATATAACAAATGGACGATACTAACACATGTTGTTAATAATAGGGGGTGTATGGAAAAAAATATACCAAATTTAAGTGATAGACCATAGTTAATAGTAATATATTGATGATGTTCTTTCTTTTTTTTTTTTTTAAAGATTTATTTATTTTATTTATTTATCCCCCCCTTGCTGCTTGTGCTGCTGTGTCCATTCGCTGCGTGTCTTCTCTGTGTCTGCTTATCTCCCCCTTGCTGTGAGGTCTTGCCGCATCAGCCCACGGCACCTCGCGAGCCAGCCTGCCCTCACAAGGAGGTGCCGGGAAGTGAACC
>JAQZBX010090935.1:0-12486 GCA_029593785.1 Cabassous unicinctus
TATTAGATGGTCTTTAAATGATTGGTAAAATTCACCTGTGAAGCCATCTGATCCTGGGCTTTTCACCTTTGGGAGGTTTTTGATGACTGTTTCAATCTCTTCACTTGTGAATGGTTTGTTGAGGTCTTCTATTTTTTTCTAGGGTCAATGTAGGGGTTCGTGTGTTCTAGGAATTTGTCCATGTTGTCTACACTGTCTAGTTTTTTGGCATATTGTTCATAGTATCCTCTTATGATCTCTCTTATTTCTGCGGGGTCAGTGGTAATGTCCCCCTTCTCATACTGATTTTATTTATTTATACCTTCTCTCTTTTTTTCTTTGTCAGTCTAGTAAAGGGTTTGTCAATATTGTTGATCTTCTCAAAGAACCAACTTTCAGTTTTGTTGATTCTCTATTGTTTTTATTGTTGTTGTTGTTCTCAATTTCATTTATTCTGCTCTGATCTTCACTCTCTCTTCCCTTCAGCTTGGTTTGGGATTAGTTTGCTGTTTTTTTTTTCTAGTTCCACCAGGTGTGCAGTTAGATCTTCAATCTTAGCTCTTTCCTCTTTTTTAATGCAAGTATTGAGAGCTATAAATTTCTGTTTCAGCACTGCCTTTGCATTGTCCCATAGGTTTTGATATGCTGTGTTCTCAATTTCATTCATCTGAAGATATTTGAGGAATTCTCTTGCAATTTCTTCTTTAAGTCACTGATTATTTAAGAGTGTGTTGTTTCATCTTCATTTTTTATTATTTCCCTTTTCCCAGTGACTTTAAGTCACTGATTATTTAAAAGTGTGTTGTTTCATCTCCATTTTTTATTATTTCCCTTTTCCCATCCATTATTGAATGACAGCATCATTCTGTTATGATAAGAGAAAGTGTTTTGTATAATTTCAATCTTTTAAAATTTATTGAGACTTGTCTTGTGACCCAACATATGGTCTATCTTGGAGAAGGATCCTTGGGCACTTGAAAAGAATGTATATCCTGCTGCTTTGGGGTGCAATGCTCTATGTCTGTTAGATCTAGTTCATTTAAAATCATTTTCAAGTTATCTATTTATGCTCTGTCCAGATGTTCTATCCCATATTGAGAGTGATGTACTGAAGTTGCCAACTATTATTGTAGAGACATTTCTTCCTTCAGTTTTGCCAGTGTGTGTCTCATGTATCTTGGGGCACTCAGGTTAGGCGCATAAATATTTAATATAGTTATTCCTTTTTGGTGAATTGCCCCTTTTATTAATATATAATGACCTTCTTCATCCCTTATAACAGTTTTGCAATTGAAATCTATTTTGTCTGATATTAGTATCACTACTCAGGTCTTTTTTTGGTTACTATTTGCATGGAATTTTCTTTTCCAACCTTTTAACCTGGTTGTGTCCTTACATCTGAGATGGGTCTCTTGTAGACAACATACAGATGGCTCATATTTTTTTTATCCATTCTATCTATATCTTTTGATTGGGGAGTTCAAGCCATTAGCATTCAATGTTATTACTGTAAAGGCATTACTTCCTTCATCCATTTTGTCCTTCGGCTCTCTGTTGTCATGTCATTCTATTGTCTGTCTTCTTACTCTTTAGCTTACCTTTCCTAATAATCTTCATTTCTAAACTCTCCTCCAAGTCTATCACACTTTTTTTTCCTTCTTAGGCTGCAGCACTCCCTTTATCTCTTGTAATGCTGGTCTCAGTTTTTGTTTGTCTGTGAAGAGTTTGAACTCACCCTCATTTTGAAGGACAGTTTTGTCAGACACAGAATTCTTGGCTGGCAGTTTTTCTCTTTCAGTACCTTAAATACATCATACCACTTTCTTCTCACCTCCATGGTTTCTGATGAGGGGTCAGCACTTAATCTTACCAAGTTTCCCTTGTATGTGATGCTTTGCTTTTCTCTTGCTGCTTTCAGAATCCTCTCCTTATCTCCTGATATTTGTCATTCTAATATTAGGTGAATCAGGGTAGGTCTATTTGGATTTATTCTGTTTGTGGTGTGTTGTCCTTCTTGGCTATTGATACTTACGTCTTTCATAAGGGTTGGGAAGTTTTAGGTCATTATTTCCTCAAATGTTCTTTCTACCCCTTTTCCATTCTCTTCTCCTTCTGGGACACTGATATTGTGAATATCTGCATGTTTCGTGCTGTCACTCAATTCCATGAGACTCTGTTCCATTGTTTTCAATTCTTTTTCTGTTCTCCTGTCTTTTCCAGTTCAGATGCTCTGTCTTCAAAACCACTAATTCTGTCTTCAAGCAATTCAAATATGCTCTTTTGTGCCTCTAATGTATTTTTAATCTCACCCATCGTGTCTTTCATTCCATAAGGTCTGTTACTTTTCTTTGCAGACTTTCAAATTGTTCTTAATCTTCACTCAGTGTCTTCTTAATATCCTTTATTTCTTTATTCATATTTTCTTTAAATTCTTTGAAGTGATTTAGGACAGTTGTGTGATTATCACTGATTGTCGTAAATCCTGTATCTCTTCAGGATATTTGGTTTATTCCTTTGGCTGGGCCATCTCTTCCTGTTTCCTAGTACGGCTTATAATTTTTTGCTGATATCTAGGAATCTGAATATGCTGGAGTATTTCCTCTGATGGCCAATTTCTCTCTCTTGCCTATTGGTGGTTTGTTGTGTTTTTTTTTTACAGCTCTTTGATATTTGGTTTAACTTACCCTAAGTCTTTAAAATTGCCTAGCTTAGGTTATCAAAATTGGATCAGGGACTCACTAATGGGGCACAGATTTTCTCCCAGGGCTTAGGATACAGTGAGAACCGAAAACAGTTTTTGGTTTTTGTCCATGCAATTTCAAGGCTGGCCAGCAGATGGTGCTCACTGGTATACCATTCCATGGAGGTGTTTCAGTCTCAGCTTTCCTGTGTTCCTGTGTTGAATCTCCAGAACAGTGATTCAAAACGGGCTCTGCTGGCCAAATTCACGGAAAAGAGGACCCCGATTCTCCCCACCCCTTTTCCCTTGAAACAGGTGACAGGAAGGAAGATGTCAGTTCCCCTCTCAGTCAGCTGCAGTGAGACAGGGGTTTTCCCTCAGCTTAATATTTTGGGGGTGGGGGAGGGGAGCTCTTCCAGGCCACAGTGGGGGCTTGGTAACTCACATTTGTTGTTTCAGGTTCTTCATCTCTCTGTCCCTCACCCTCCTGGGAGTTGTGTAGCACTGTCCTGGTTTGCTGACCCCCAAAGCAGGTCCCTTAGACAGCTTTTCATTCTTTGTTGTTTTTGTGAGAGTATTGAGCCCTGCCTGTTAGTCCGATGCCATCTTCCCACCGCATTCCACAAATTTTGATATGTTGCTTCTGTTTTTATGCAGTTAAAAATATTTTCTAAATTTCTTTGTCATTTCTTCTTTGATCCATGGGATATGTTGAAGGGTGATGCTAATTTCCAAATATTTGGAGGATTTTAAAGATATATTTGTGTTTCTTGTTTCTAGTTTAGGCTAGAATATATAGTTGGTATTATTTCAATCTTTTTAATGTGTTGATTTTTTTAATGCCTCAGAATATGGTCTTTTTTGTGAATGTTCCACGTGTGCTTGAAAAGTATATGTATTCTGCTATTGCTGAGTGGAGTGATCTATAAATATACACATTTCTGCAGTTCTTTATCCATGTAGCTTTCTCCTTTTTGTACTCTGCCTCACAAATTTTAGACTCCTTGACCTTCTGAACTCCAGTCTCTGTCTCTTCAACACTGCAAGACTGCCAGATTCTGTTTGCATCCCCCTTCCCTGCATTGCAGTCCAGGAATTTTCTCCAGGCAGAAAGTGCTCACCTCATTTGCATTCAGCTATTTTAGAAATAAAGATTTATATCTCTTGGCAAAGATAAATCACCTTTGTAATCACAATAAATGTTTTTCATGAAGTTCAAAAGTATCGTGTTTTTTTTTTCCTTTGTGCAGGGGGCAGGAGGGAGATGCCTAAGAAAACTGCCACAACATTGGAAACTCTCAGATGATTTTCTGAAATTTGGTTTTTCAGTTCTTTAATAAATTAAATTCACAAATAAGCTTTACCTTGCTTCAGTTACGGAATTAATCAACGAAAATTAAACATTGCTAAAGCACTTTCTCAAGTATGCAGAGCATTATTAACCCCGCTCCACTGATGGGGAAATTGTGGCAGAGAGAGTCAGAAGCCTTGTCAAAGACAGTCAATAAACTGTTGGGAGTCAGAAGCAATGCCAGTTATTAATTTTTATCCAACGGTTTAAAATACTTACTAGCTATAATCCACACATGAAAAGCTTGTCAGAGTGCTTTATTTTGCTTGAAGGCTTCTTGTAGGCATCATTTTTCATTTTTAAAAATCCAGGATTTTCAGATCTTCTTGATTCCAATGACTCTCTGTGCCTGGGGATTCAATCTTGAGTGTATGACACTTACATAGAGATCTGAACTACTCTTAGACCCATTATTCCAAGTGTTACTGTAAAGCTTAAAACAATGTTACCCAGGCCCGTGAGAAAATGAGACACTGGCATTAATGTGTGAATCACATAGGATTACCACTGACACCTGAACAGTGCGAGATCTCAGACCGCCGCGGAGGTATCTCCAAGTATTCTGAGAGCCCACAGAGGTAACCTCACATAGAAGTAGCAGAGTTGGGATTGTCACTGAGTACAGGACAGGAAACAGACACCATCCTGTTACCCAGTTTTTCATTTTTCCTATTATCCTCTCTGGAGTGGGATGACAGCACCACCATCTCCCACACTTCCTGTACATGTGCATGTGGGCACACACACACACACTCCTTTCATATCAACTCATGAGAAAGACCTCCTAGGGAAGGAGGCAGACCTCTGCAGCCACTTAAATTGACCACCCTGCTACAAATACTTTTAAAATCAATGGCTTACAGTATTTTACTTTCACCTGGCATAATCCATTAGTGGCAGAGCCTCAATATGGAATTGATTCTCAAGTAAGCAAGTGTCATTTTTGAAACCCAACCTCCAGTCCAAACTTCCTTTCCTGAGTTTCTGATATACCATTTCTTCTGCTTCATTCTCCAACCGTAACACTGAGAATTGGTTCTCTATATGTATGCCATGGATAAGGACTAAACAAGAAATTCTGTTTATTGCAGGGAATAGGAATTAGAAGTTTTCACGCATTCATTATAATCCCACATATCCTTCTACTGTGAAGATTATAAAAAATATAAAGAGTATAATGATTTCAGTACAGTTTTGAACTGAAAAAGAATGATTCAATTCAACCTTGGGCTTCAAAGTTGAATTAGTTATTCTCTTAGTCACATTACAACCCCTATCACATAAGGTTTAGGAGATATCAGATGGAATTGTAAAGGAAGAGACTGTCCTATTCCGAATTTCTCAAAGACAAAGTAATGAGGCAAAACAGAATGTTGCACCATTATTAAAAAGCCAGGCGTAATTATTAATTACAGGTAAAGGGAGCCCAGAAAAGTTTTATAAATGCAGAAAAGAAACAAAATGCAAGCTATAAGGTAATAAATCTGAATCCAATATAATTCCAGTGAAAAGAAGTAATATAACTTAAATGCAAAAGACTTCATTCAGTTCGGTTAAGACCTGGGCCCACTAATTTTCTTGGTGAGATTACCAAGAAAAATGCCAATAAAAGCCAGAATCAAGTGTGAGCTCAAAGACTCAGGTTTAGTAAAATATCACTCTTTCCTATTCAGTCCTTAATGACTCTGGAGAGATTAGACTGAGAGTGATTTTTAAAATAGTCAAATTATGGATTATTTTACAATGAGATGACACATGTTGCATGAAGTACAAAATGGCTAAACCAAGCTTGTTTCTGAAAATCAGTTACTTTCTTCCTGCAAGCCAGGTTTGCCTAGAAATTTCTGGCTACCTGCAATTACTAATATTTTTTAAAAATTAGCAGTACATTTTAATCACCATAAATGTTCTTAACCCAAGTGTCCTTACAAACATTTTAAATTTTTCATTGTGTTTGAATTTCATACATTCCATATTTTTAAGCAGATTCATTCAATACTTTCAAATGCTACTTTTCCAAAACACTGAAGAGGAGGGACCATTACCTAACTCATTCTATGATGCCAACATCACCCTCACACTCAAGCCACATAAAGACGCTACAAGAAAAGAAAACTACAGATCAAATGCTGATGCCTATGACCAATGTAAAGTCTTAGGATAGCACTTGATTAATCCTTCAAAAACGAATTATATACTTATCTCTAATTCTCAAAACTGCAAATAGGTAGGTAGCTTTGCTTTATGAATTACTGGTATTCTTTCTTTAGTTGCAATATATATTCATGTAAACTATATTAAGATATACTTAAATAAATGTCCTTCTTTCCAAATCCTTTAAATATAATCTCTACTGGAGTTCCAGAAATGGAGCAGATAATTTCTAACAGTCCATTGTACATTTTGATTCTGCCAATTATTTATATAAATAAAGTCAATGCTTAGCATTTACAATGGCCACTTACTTCTTCTCAGCAAATCAGAGATATATTCTATGGAAACTCTATTACTGCAAAGGCACAAGGCTTCTATAAACTATGCATAGCAATCTTAACTTTAAATAAGAAATACTACAGAATTACTAATTTCAGGTGACTGCCATTAATTAAGTTATCTTGTCTTAAGGTTCGGATCATTTCAAAAAATATTCCCCAGCACTTTAAGCTATTCGAATCCTTTAATGGCTCAGTGTGCCTCCCCAGTTCCCGAAGACTGCTGCTAATAGTGGGATTTTATAGAAGAATGTGCAGCATGTCAAGTGCTTCAGAGTGTAAACAGACTTAGGAAGGGCAAATACACAGAAACTAGAGGCAATACAATAGTCTGGCGTTCTCCTCAAACTCTTTCCCCCTCCTTTCTTTTACCATATAAAGCTAGGGAAAGTAAAAGCAACTGAAGAGAAAATAAATGAAAAACGGGCCCCAGTAACTGTGGATTTTCAGTACCCAATTACCTATCCACCCCATCTTATGCCTCAAAGATGAAAGTGGTGACAGAGAGGAGGTGGAGCATCAGGGAGGAAAGGAAAAGAGAGGTTATTTAATGGCCCTGTGAAATCTGGTTACCAGCCTGGAAAACAAGAACAGATGTATTTAGCATGATTATAAAAGAAAATGCATTTTCAATAACTTAATCTTTGGGAACATTTTAGTATACACATTTGTTTTTAATTCCCCAAGGGCAGGCAACAGACTGTGGGATCCTTTGTCTACCCAGGGGTGTAAGGGTGGAAGCGCCTTCCGTACATCTCTGAATGCATGCTACTGGGTGGCGTGTGGGAAGCAAGAGGGTTACAGTATTATCTTGCTATTGTTTTCTGTACAACGTCCACTCCAATCTTCAGCAAAATGAAAACAGAAATGGGCCCAAGAGATTACAAACAAGCAGTTGCCATTGATGTCTCCTCTTCTAATGTTGATGTGGCCCACGATGCAGTTTTATGTCTTCAGGTTCATCAAAAACCTTCTATGAATGTGAAAAGAATTAATGGAGGTGAAATCACCCAAAAGACAATTACTATCTTCTCTCCCAGAGGAGAAGTCAGCCAAGCAGGCATAAAAATATAAAGTTCTTGTCATAGGCGAAGGATTCGAAGCCATTCTGCAAAGTACCTGGGCTCTGGAAATAGTTTGTGGTTGTGGTAGGTAATAAAGGATGTAAATGCAGCAGCTCAGACTAAATACGAATCTTGGGAAGAACAGGGCACTGCCCCCCCATGCCGTGCTTCCCTCCGACAGACTTTAAATTTCATTTTCCATTTGGCACAAAAGGAACCTGGACCTTCCCCAGCTGGATTGTTTGAAGAGCCCTCAAAGTGTTGTGTCCACAGGGCCCACTTTTGCTCTGAACTAAATGACCCTAGGCCAGCTGTCAAAAGGCTGAGCTTCATCGGGTAGCATGAGGCCATCGGGGTCGGATATAAAAGAAAACTGACTGGCTCATAGGGTTACAACAACGCCAGGCAAGGTCGCTCACTTTTTCCATTCCAAGCCAGGGCTGGCCTGTACCGGTGATACTGTAATATTAAAAACAACAGGGACAACCAACACCTCTCAGGGAATGGTTTCAAAATGCTTTCCAAGGAAAGGCTGGTTTTTAATTCCCCAAACGACAGATAAGAAAACTCAGACACAGAGAAGGAAAATGATGAGATCCAGAGCACAAATGTGAGTCGGGGCAAAGCTAAAAGAAAACACTGAAGCCTGCCTTCCTAGATCATGTTCTGGTCATCAGAGGACGATTAAACTTAACTGGGGTTTCCTTTCTACACTGACTGCCGTGTTCTTTGGGGCTGGAGAAACAGGGAGAGGCTCTTGGCATTTGATATGTTCTTTTAAAGCCTTCCCATCCCAATTACTTTCCTTCTGATTAAACAGTTAGAGAATTGTGTTTACTGTCTCTTGCTTTTTACATCAGAAATCAGCTGCATATACAAAATAAGGATAAAAACAAAATGGAGAATTATGGAAAGTGGGTAGAAATATTTTACTTCTAACAGTACAAGGCGTTTTTAATGAGGCAATACAATGTTGTGAAAAGAGCAAGGACACTGGAGCAAAGAGCCATCTTTTATGTACTACGTGACCTAGGTAAGGTACTGAACCTCTCCGCCCTGCTTTCCCATCTGTAAATGGGAACGAGAAGAGCGACCTGGTTCACGTGACTGTGAGAGGATGAAATGAGCAAGTGCATGCAAAGGCCTTAGAACAGTGCCCAATGCACAGCACTTACTGTGCGTGCGTCAGTCCACCACAGAGCTTTCCACTTTATGGTAGAAAGGAAAGTTCTGTGGCAGGATTCCTGCCTGTGCAGAGCCATTCCAGAATGAATAAAAGGAGAACAAAGTACACATCTGGCATAGAGTTTGGAGGAATGATAATATGTAAGAAAGATACCAAAATGCAATACAAATCCCAGTAGAAGAGTAGCTGCAGTAATCCAGGAAGATTTCCTGGAGTAAACAAGAGGAGCTTTCCTTATTCTCCTTGTTGCCCATAGTCCCTCTTACACTGTATACCCAGTAGAGCAGTATCACATTAGGGAAATGCCGGAATCAGAAATAATTATATCTGTTTTACAATAGAAAACAAACAAACACAAAGCAATTAAGAGACAATCCAAAGGCTAGAAACTATATGATGATAAATGGTTCCTAGATCTCAGTTCACTCCTGTTTATTTTAGGAAAAGGATGGTAGTAAACATTAAAGAAAAACAGTCCTGGCTTTCTTATAACTGCGCCTTAAGAGTGCCATGGCGTTTTCCTTTAACTAAGGTCCTATTTGGCCTACTGAATCCTTGTCTCAAGTCTCCTTTTCATTCATCAATTTTTTTTTCCCCTACAAACTTCTAAGCACTGGGTGCCAGAGTGTTAGAAACTTGGAAATAAATAAGACGAACCCGTTGTCTTCAAAGCACTCCTAAGTCAGTAAAATTTAATTAATATTTTTTCTAATTATTATATTATATTCTTATATAGTCCTCTTTTTAAAATTGGAAACCCCCCCAAAAAAACTCTAAAGGACAACAATAAAACGATCATAAATCCCCCACATACAGATAACCACTTGAGTATAGTTTCTCCTGGTCCTTTGCATGAGAAAAATAAATAAATGCGCACGCAATAGATTTATGATTATACCACATGTAAAGTCTTTAAATTGGCCTTTTCATCTAATATCATAAGGCAGTCTTCATGTCATTAAAAATTATTTTAAGGCATCGTTTTAAATATTGTGCAATATTCCATCACATAAACAAGTCTTGAAATAATTATTTCAGAATAATCCAAAGATGAAAATGAATCTTTGGCTAACTGAAGACACTAAACAGCTGTGCCCCCACAGAGGCGGTGTGCTGGGTAAAAGGAATTAATCCTCTGAAAAGCAGCCCCCCCCCCCCATATCACCAGCTGCCATGACCTACATAGTATGGGGTGTGTTAAAATAAAGGAGCCCTCGGGGCAGCCAGGCCCTCTCACATGCCCCGTGGCCTCATCCCACTATCTTCCGGTTCTGCAACCTTCTCTCCCAAGGCATGGGCGCTTTACATGCTAGGCAGTGTTCCCATCTTTGCGGATCTGTGGCACGGAGAAGGCCAGATATATGCCGGTAGCTGGGAAAAACAAGGTAAACTGAATGTAAAGTCCCCTTAAAACCCCACAACTTCCATTAAGAGAAACTGAAGAGCTAAGTCCCGCCCACACAGCGTGCGTCTGCAATGACTGCACAACACCCTACCTTACACAGCTCAAGGCATTCCCATTTGTCTGCTTTTGGAGTCACTTCCAAAGACATGGACTTGAACAGTTATATGGAATCAGCTGTCAAACTTGGCACCACTGTCTCATTTCCATGCCTAAGGAGGCAGGCATATTTCTGAGGAGTAGAAATATGAGAAACTTTCCTTACAACTAGTAAAACTAACATGAGTTTAGATTCAATAAAATTTAAAACCAGGAGAGTTTGGTACACCTCTGATAAAAAAGCAAATGGCCACGCTCTCTTTCCATGGAATTTTCATTTCAGGCCTGTTATACAGTAATCTGGATTACTTCATAGTTACAAAAGAAAAAAAATATGACTGGGGCAAACTGACCACCTATTTTCTTTTTTTCTTTCTTTTTTTAATTTAAAGATTTATTTATTTATTTCTCCCCCCACCCCTTGTTGTTTTGTGCTTGCTGTCTGCTCTCTGCGTGTTCTCCCGTGTCTGCTTGTCTTCTCTTTAGTCGGCACCAGGAACCGATCCTGGGACCTTCTGGAGTGGAGAGAGGCTTCCCAATATCTTGCACCACCTCAGCTCCCTGGTCTGCTGCGTCTCTCATTGTCTCTCTTCTGTGTCTCTTTTTGTTGCGTCATCCTGCTGCGCCACCTCTCCACACAGGCCAGCACTCCTGCGCGGGCCAGCACTCCACGTGGGCCAGCTCTCCGCTCGGGCCAGCTCACCCTGTGGGTCAGCTTGCTTTTCACCAGGAGGCCCCGGAAATCGAACCCTGGACCTCCCATATGGTAGACAGGAGCCCATCACTTGAGCCACATCTACTTCCTCACCGATTTTCTTATATTCATGAAATGTAGTTTGGTTTTGTTTTCCTGAATTTCCAGTGTCTAAATATGGGTATACCATGCATCACAGAATATAAAACCTAAAAAGATACTTATAGTCAAACAGCTATATTACAATTTTCTAATTAGCTCCATTGGAAAATCTACTGTGGATCACTGAATAAAATTATGAAAACATAATAACGTTAAAAAATAAGAATTTATCCTTAAGTTTTCTATGGCTATAACAATGCTGCATCACAAATCACCCCAAAACTCAGTGACTTAAAATAACAGTCACTTATTTTGCTTCCTAAGTCTCCAGGTCAGTGAGTGGGTGGGCTCAGCTGGCTTAGCTGGACAGTTGTCTCAGCTGGGTGTGCTCCCGTGTCCAGGGTCACCTGGTTGTTGCTAATGGAGGATGGCATCATCCAGGACAACTGGATGATCTGTCTTCGTTCCACGTGTCTCACCTTCCAGGAGGCTAGCCCAGGCATGTTCTCATGGTAACTTCCACAGGAGGCAAGCAGAAACACACATGCTTGTGCCATGTCTGCTAACTAACATCTCATTAGACAGCAAGTTGCAAGTCCAGCTCAGGTTCAAGGGGAAGACTTGAAGACTCCATGCCTTCAATTAGAAGAGCTGGAAAGTCACATGGAAAAGGGCACAGAGGCAGACAGCGTGAAGAACTGGGCTAGTAACACAGCTTCATATTTTTAAATAATAACAATAGCAACAATAATAAAAATCAAATAAAACTGGGCAATCCAGGCTTTTGAGGAGGTAATTGAGTTCAATACTCTAAAGTACTACAGAAAAGAAAAAGCTGACAAGTAAGTAAATAGAATAAAGCAGACACTGAAAAATCAAGAGGCTTTTATCAAAACCTTTCCTCAATATCCTATAGCAGGATGGCATAATTCTTGATTTCTTAGTCCATTTTTTTAAATAGCTAATGGAAGAGGCTGATGTTTAGAAAAGTTAGCCTGAACCTAAGTAAAGAAGACAAAGAAATAAAAGAGGACTCATAATTTTAGCTTACTTGTAATCATTAAAACATCCACTAGCATTTTCAAAGACACTATTTCCAAATAGGATCAAATTCACTGGAGCAGGTGTTAGAACTCAAACAAGTCTTTTGGGAGGACACAGTTCAAACCATGACACGGAGGCACAGAGGTACGTTTTGCTTCCATGTTATAAACGTGAAAACATTCCCACAGTCACTCAGCCTGGGCATGTGGAAGCCAAGATTCAAATGTGGGACTAACCTCAAAAAGTATTTAAGGGAGCAGATGTAGCTCAGTGGCTGAGCACCTGCTTCCCATGAACAAGGTCCTGGGTTCAATTCCCAGTACCTCCTAAAAAAAAAAAAAAAAAAAAATTGAAAATAAACAACAAAAAAAACCCTCCACATTTCTTTTACCT
>JAQZBX010090936.1:0-12450 GCA_029593785.1 Cabassous unicinctus
TGAAAAAAATACTTACCAATGATGAATTTTATATCCAGAGAAGCTCTCTTTCAAAACGGAGGGGAAATTAAGACTTCTGCAGCTAAACAATTCCCGGGAGTGTTCATCACCACTTGAGCTGCCGTATAAGCAAGACCAAAGGGAGTACTTCAGATTGAAAGGACAGGACAGATGATCAAAACGTTATGTAAAAATAAAGATCACCAGTAAATGTAATTATCCAGATAATTATAAATACCAGTATTTTATTGTATTTTTGGTATGAAACTCCATATACAAAATATACCATGAAAATGCACTAAAATAAAAATAATTGTATGGCTTGAAATTCAAAAGAAATAAAGACAATTTGTGACAAAAACTTCATAAAGAGGCCATGGCGGGTAAAGCAAGGAGGGGGCTGCGGGGGTCACTTGGAAAAGCGCCTGTCTGGCCCTCTTCCGAGGGGGCGGGGAGCTCGCCTCGCCCTTCCCAGCAGATCCTTGCGGCTCCTCGCCTTCTCCATCTGCAGAGCTGGACCCCATGCCACGGGCTGTGAGGATGCTGGTGGCACCTGCCCGGATGCCCCTTTCAGGTCGCGGGGAGGGGGCGGGTAGGGCTCCGTATCAGCCAGGACCAGTTCGTGCTGGATGCCTTTGTGCCAAACCTCAGGCTTGGCTCCGCAGAGCTTTTGGTCACTCGCAGCCAGGGAGAAGGGACTTTGCAGGCTTGGAGAGCCTAGAATGGCCCGCTGGGCACAGGAGGGGAGAAAGGTGTAAGGGAGCTCCTGTTCCCGTCACCAGCAGGGTGTCGGGTGCTAAACGGAGACTTGGCCAGCCAGGGCTACCACCAGCCAGAGAGGACCCCAAATTCCGCTGGCCGCTGGGCCCTGCACCCTGTACTCTGGCCTCGCCCACCCCGCTCACCTTCAATGGCGGTGAGTGGCCTGGCCTGGGGCCACGCTAAGAAACTGCTGCTCACTCTACCCTTCGCCAGATCCACAGGCCTCTGACTGGGGTCACTCTGGATGACAAGCGCCATTTAGAAGCAAGTCTCAGCAGGAAATGCTTGCTGTGTAGTCACTTCCTTTTGGTGGCTTCCTATAGTATTTCTTCTCCATGGCCACAGGTCCCCTGCATCCCTCACATGTTGTCCCCCCTGCCCTATGCTCCCTCCGACTGCTGGCACTTTCCTTGTCGCAGTGCACGTTGTCACCTCTTAAGCTTCATGGAATGTAAGTTCCTTGAGAGCTGAACTCCGCGGCAAGTTCAAGGTAACTATTTAGGGTAGAGCAGATAATTTTTTAGATACAGAGGAAAAAGTTCCCAGAAAGATATTTGGTGAAAACTCATGTCCTTCCCACTTCTGACCTCCGAGGCCTGGTTCCCCTCCTCTGGGGCACAGACAAGCCTGTTTCTTACTTTTCAACATGAAGTCTGTACCTGTACATTTACACACTTTTGTCCAGAAGATTTATCACTTTACAGGTGGCTTTTTACTTAAGGTACCTTGGAGAGCATCCTCTGTGCTAAGACAGATCTGAACATTCCTTTTAATGGCGGCACAACCTTTTATTGGTACTGTAATTTATTTATCCTGATTCCCGTGGATAGAAATGCAGGTTGTTTCCAGTCTTTTGTAACAACAAGCAATACTGGCTTGACTATCTTTGTACAACTGTCTTTGTATTCAAGTAGTATATTTCTGTAGGCTGAATTCCTGCAGGTAGAATTGCTGGGTTGACGGGCATAAGCATTTATATGTTCCCTGTATCTCTAAATGGGTCACTGATTTTGGAAGTGGTCGCACTAAGTTAGGAGGGGGTTGACATCCTCCACCATACAGTAGGTATAAATGATATTTCCTTGTAGCTTCATTTGCATCTCCTATAAGTATATTAGAGCCTCTTAATGTTTTGTTAGATTTCTGTCATATCATTGATGATGATGATTTTGAAATTAGAACACACATTTATTCTAACTGTATATATTTAAAAAGCCATTTGTATTTCATGTTCTCTGGCCATTTCCTATTGGATTGTCAGTGTTTTTGTTTCCCATGGACTCTTCACATATTAAAGACATTAGCCCATTGTCTTTTAAAGGTGTTTTTTTTCCCAATTTGTCATTTTTCTTTGCCTTATTTTTGGCCAGGCAGACATTTAAAATTGTTATTAGTTGTTATTAGATTGTTTCATTTATGGCGTCTGAATCCTAAGTCTCTGGTTCCCCTATCTTAATGTTTTGTACCTCCCACTATGTGTGAGTCCTCCTCACAGCCCAGTGTTGTCAGATTTTCTCTAGGTTCTTGGCTAAGCTACAAGAAATGAATTTCAAGAGCAAGCCAGATTAGTGAAGCCAGTAATTTATTAAGGAATGGTGACAAGAGAAATGGGAGAAAATAACAGATCATGGGTCCCAGGTAGAGAGGGAGGGCCTGAAGAGAGATAAAGAGGGCCAATGTACAGAGTACAATTCTCCATTATAGATTATAATGTCCAGGATTTACTTACATGTTGCTCTATGTGGGTGGGGTGGGGTAGGGAAGAAGGCCAGAAGAGGGGGTAGAAAGCAACAGCAGGGGGAAATTGCAAGAGAAGGGCCAGTTCAGCCTTTGGCTAGCTTTTTGAACAATTAATTATTCCACCACTTTGCTAATGACAGGGGAGGAGTCCCAGCTGTTTGCTGTTTTGATTGATTATCCCTCCCATCAGCCCCCGGAGAGATCCCAATGACAAGACCCCTGGAGAATATCTGGGGCCTCTCCTGGCTTCTGCAGGAAATCTCACTACAAATAGGATTCTTGAAAGTTCTTCCAGGAACTATCTTGGGTGTACCAATGTCCATGTGTTTAATGGTGGCAGTTTTTCCACCAGGTTCCAGATCCATCTATTGATTCCCTAACTATCCTGCTTCTTTTCTCCCCTCAGAGAGTTCACACCTTTATTCTTAAAGGGGTGCTGAAGGGAGATCGTCATTCTTCTTTAATTACTTCCTGCTGTTTAGAGGCAGTAGGCCCTACCTGACAAGGTATAACACCCTCTGGCTCTTTTATCATGGTTGGAGAAAGATGAATCTGGCATCCTGGGAGAAGCGGGAGGAAGTCCCATATGGCTAACAAGTTGTTGATTCTGGAAGAAATACATTTAATTAAAATTTTGAGGATATATGGTCCTACCAAGAGGACACTGGACCACAAAATTAGAAAAGACCAGTTGCCTATAAAGGCTGCAACTTTCTGAAGTTGATGGGAAACACCATTCTTCCTTGAGTTATTTTATGCTGTTGGTTAACTCTAGGGGAGATTGTAGAAGATAATGGGGTTTGGTATAAATTGCCAATCCCAGTTTCTATGGTGGAGGAGAGGAATGAGGAGAAGTGTTGCCTTTTCAGTTAAATACAGGAGATAAAAACAGACAAGATTTCTTAAGGAGTGTCTGGCTTGCCCTCAACTTAGCAATAGGTGTCTGGCCTATAGTTAGAGGTAACAGCTGGCTTTGACACACAGACTACTTAGCTTTGTCTTTTGAAGAGGTATTTCAGGTCATCCAATGACTGGCACTCATACATCCTGTGCTTTTGGTGAGCTGGCACTTCATTGGGCAGCTGGCTTCACTTGGATAAGTGCACCAAGCTGGGATTTCCTTTAACTTTAATAGCTGTGGGCAAAAGTTTCTTTCCATTTTGGCTCTAATTGAGAGTGAGGCTTGTTTTCTTACCAAGTTTTGATTGGAACCTGGTTTCCAGGTGCTGGTTGAGGAAAGGTTACTCATAGACAATCTTGAAGTGGCTAAGCTGAAGTGGGTCCTAGCCACCCCATTTTCTGTTTCCCTTATGGTGGGAAATGCTTAACCCTGACAGGATGGCATGGGGGTTTGCCAGTCCTCCCCAGGATATGAGTGGGACAGGCTCTGGATTAAGGGCTAGGAAGGAGACCTGGGGTAAGCACATTCATTAACTATTTAGAAAATGAAGTTTACCAGGACTTTTAACATGTTCAATGTCCTTCTACATATGATCTACAATAGAAAAGATACTTCTATAATCATAAGGTATATATTTAGAATAGGAGAAATATAGATGTAATACTTAATACTAATTAATGCACTAACCCAATGCAGAAGTTTCTCAATGAACTGCAATAGATTTAAGCTCCAGGTTTGTAATACTATATGTAATCTCTCCATGGGAGCAGGCCATAATGCCAATTGTTTAAAAGTTTTACTTACATCACTCTGGAGATCATCGCTCAACTTGGTATGTCCTTCATACAGCCAGCATGCTGCAGCACTGTTGACCTAGAGAGAAGCTAGGAAGGTAGGCTCTAGTATTCCATTGGCCTGGTGTATAGCACCCTTTGGCACTATGAAACAGTGCCATTCTGGAGTTGAGCAGTATTCATTGTACATCTGGCTAAATTGAGCCATCATTTATGGCTGCAAGAATCCAAAACTGCAACATAGTCTCCATCAACTTCAGGAGCACAACCAGAGATGTAGTAGATACTTTTATTGTTTTAGGGGTCAGTGACAAACCTAGCCGATAAATCAAACGCAGAGGCAACCTGCAGTGTATTGAAGGCCTGGTTTGAATGCACAAGAGAGTTTGACAATGCTGTTGCTGTTTTATAAAGTAAGGGCATCTATATAATGAATTTAACTCTTAGTTAAAATTTCTAATAAGTTTTTACTTTAAGTCAAGTTGGGTACCTTCATTAACTAAGCAACAAGAATTTTATTAGTACACCTTTGCTAAGCTTTTCTGCTTTCTTAGCAGTTGAACCAATTCCACTTGTGATTTATATGTTAAATCCACTTGCAAGACAGTATTGACATTTAAAGACTCATTTTTAGTTTACCGTTTACTGTTATCCAATTTGTAACAGGTGAATCCCAAATCTGATTTCCTAGGCACAAACAAACCAAATCTGTGTTAAACACAGATTTCAAAGTTGAGTATAAAGTTAAGCACAGATTAAAACAGAAGAGAGAATTTTAGACCCTTAGCATTTCTAGGAACTTTTTTATCTTAATTAATGGCCCATGAATTTCCTTATTTTCCAGGAGAGGTTTAGTAATTGGTCTGGATTTTGATCCCTATTTACACCCCTTATTTGGGACAACTGAGTTAAAAACTGAAAAGTCTATCTCTAAAACACTCAGAAAATATAGTTTAAGATGTATTTCCTCATTTCTTTAAGGAGACATGACATGAAGTTTCTGGCCCTCAGATCTATCTGTCCTCCTCTCTTATACTGGTTTAACTGGAATTCAGGGTCCAATTCAGAGGCTGCTTTCAGCTATACTGTGGCCATGTAGACCAGCAATAGACAAATTTTCCTGATTCTTGAGAAAAAATTCCTATGGGGAATATACTGGTGGGTTAGAGACCATGCCCATTATCCTAGGAAGAATGAAGAAACACTTTTTAGTTGACAGATTGGTGTCCCAGAGTCCAAGCCTGACTAAAATTTTACCACTCCAAATAATTTGAAACTGATGCTCTGTTCTCAGGGTCCTGAGAATTTAATCCAGAGCCCTGCTGATGGGTGTCCTCCTGGCTGACCTAGGTTTCAGGAGATGCCTGAAATCCCAAAGATTTGACCAAAGATACCAAGCTAAATTGGTGGAAGATGTTGAGAGCAGTGGCCCAAACTGAAGTGCCTAAGCTGAGCCTCAGGGGATGTTTGTCTGACCTCTGGATGGAAGTACCCAAGGCACATCTTGGGGGGCATTCAGAGTTTATTGCTCTGGTTCTTGACACCCCTGACATTCCAGGGTCTGACACTGACTGCACTGTTACCTTAACTGAAGTGCCTGAGCTAAATCTCAGGAGATGTTTGGCTGCTCTCTGGTTCCCACCACCCCAGGAATCACAGAGCCCCTGCTGCTGGGCATTTCTGCGGCCATTTGGATTAGGGAGTCAGACCCAATAGATCAGATAGTTTCCAAGCTGAATATTGCTCCTTTTTAGAGAGCGGGTAAAAATTTTTTTTCCTATTCTTACAAAGGTTTTAAAAAGCAGTACTCTGCTGCCTGGGAGTTTTCAAGTTATACCAGTCATCAAAAGGCCATTAAGAGATTAGAGGTCAATTGTTTCAACCATTAGGCCTTGTGGCACTTAGGCAATAACTTTCTTACACCGTTGGTTGGGCTAAAACTCACTAGCAAATGCATTTTCAGTTTTACAGTTTCTAAGACATTTCAAAATATTTTACCACAAACCTATAATGAGAAATTCAGTTGTAGGAGGTGGTAAGATTAAACATGGTCAAAGTTAATTATGAAAGGAGATCTGACCCTTGACCCTTATGGGAAAGGCAAGTCCCATGGCATCCACCTTGGCCTTGCCTGCTGCTGCATTTCCACCTCATCCCAGACCAGGTAGCTATGTGTGGTCGGGAAGGTGGGCTTGCAAAGGCATGGACCCATGGGGAGGTGAAAACCCCTGGCTCTATGTCATCACCACTGCCACCAAGGGGAGAGGGCAGAAGGCAATGGCAGCCAGACCCAAGGTCAAAGCTGGTGGTTGCTTAAAAGGCTTGAAAATGTGGCTTTGCAGTACCCAGAGCTCAGCCTGGAAACCTCTGACTTGGCAGGGTCCTGCTTTGGATCCCTGCCTTGTACCCCCACCCTCCTGGCCAGGGTCAGATCTAATAACCCTGGGCATGTAATGTGGATGCAGAGAGGTCCTGCACCCTGGTCTCTTTCCTCCTGGGATTATGTTCTGTGGGAGTTCATAGGTGATCGCATTTAAAATGGATAACCAAAAGAGGGCATTAAACAGGCTGTAATTCATAGTTACATCTTTTCTCCTGGATGGCAGAACTAAATATGTTGTCGGATTTTGTCTAGGTTCTTGACTAAGCTACAAGAAATGAATTCAAGAGCAAGCCAGGTTAGTTAAACCAGTAATTTATTAAGGAATGGTGAGAAAAGAAATGGGAGAAAATAACAGATCATGGGCCCCAGGTAGAGAGGGAGTGGCTGAAGAGAGATAAAGAGGGCCAATTTACAGACTACAATTCCCAATTATAAATTAGAAATGCCCAGGTTTTTCTTGCATATTGTTGTTTGTAGGGGGTGGGGGAAAGGAAGGCCAGAACAAGGGGTAGAAAGCAAGAGCTGGTGGAAAAGACAAGAGCAGCGCTGGTTCAACCTCTGTGCTTGCTTTTTGAACCATTAAATATTCTACCCCTTTCCTAAGGACAGGGGAGGAGTACCAGCAGTTTGCTGTTTAGATTGATTATCCCATCCATCAGTCCCCTGGGAGGGCCCAAGATAAGGCCACTGGAGTATATCCAGAACTTCTCCTGCCTCCCAGAGGAGATCTCATTCTGAATGGGATTCTTGCAAGATCTTCCAGCAGCCATCTTGGGGGTAGCGATGTCCACATGTTTAATGGTGGCAGATTTTCTGCCAGGTTCCAGATCCATCTATTGATTCCCTAACTAGCCTGCTGCACCAGGGCCCCTGGTGGGCCCAGAGGGTGCAGCTAGTTACCATCATCTGGTGCTTTTTTCCCCACTTAACACTGTATCCTGCTTTTGTCCACCTAGGTTTAATGGTTCTGTCTCCTCCATCAACTGCCCTGTTACCTAAATTCAGCCATTTAGATTGCTTCCATTTTTAAACTTTTTCACACTTACATGCAATACAGCAATGCAGATTTATACTAGCTTGGCTGGGAATATGTTTTTGGAGTACCTTTTTAAAAATGGAATTTCTGAGTCCAAGAGTACAATGCACTTAAAGTTTTGAATAGCTGCCACCAAGGTGATGATAATGCATGGGAATCTGTACAGGACCCCACTCTTCATGCTGGCTGCTCACATTGTGCTGCTGTCATTATCATTAAATGGCACCCAAGTATGCATCAAACAAACAAAAAACCTTCATAAAGACGGGAAGATGGATGAGTACAAGAACAAAGTTTGTGGAAAGTTTCTAGATAATATTGAAGTTAAGTTGGTGTCAAATATAAAGAGATTGTTATAGATTTAGGATGTTAAACTAAACCACAAGATAAGCACAGAGAAAATATCAGAAAAATATGCAAAAAGGAAATGAGATGTAATTCTAACTGGTTCACTACAAAATATCAATGAAATACAAAAGGAGGCATTAATGAAAGGATTGAGGTACAAAAATAATGACTTAAATAACAAAATAGTAAAATAGAAGTCTTAAATTATTTTGTTATTTTAAAATAAATGGCTTAAATGTCAATTGAAAGAAAGCTAAAAAATAATCTAGGGACTGAGTAACATAGGGAACCCAGAGGTGGATGGGGACTGTGAATAAAAATACAAATAGAAGAAAGGTTTTCTATGAACTAGAACAAATGTACATCACTATTACAAGGTGGTAAAAATATAGTGATGTATGGAAAAATACAATTAATATAACTTATGTGCTATAATTAACAGCAATATTGTAATACTCTTGCATCAATGTCAAAGAAGGAACTATATCAACACTAAAAGTCAATAATGGGGGGTATGGGATTTTTTCTTTTGAACTAAGGAAAATGTTCAAAGGTTTACTGGGAAGATGACTGCAGATGTCTGTGATAAAAGTGAGAGCCACTAACTGTACTTTTTGGATAGAATGTACAAAGCATAGGACTGTATGACACAATGAACCATGGGAATGGAAGATGGACTGTGGTTAACAGTATAAATTTGAGAGTGATCTCTCATGAAATATAACAAATGTTCAATTCTGATACATAGTGCTAATAATAGAGGGTGTGTGGGAAAAAATACACAAAGTGTACACTATGGACTATAGTTAGTGGTAATAGATCATGTTCTTTCATAATCTGTAAAAAATTTTCCACAACATTGTAAGTTGTTGGGGGAGAGGTGATGTATGGGAATTCTGCACAATATGTACGATTGTTTTATGAGATCACAACTGCTTTAATAAAAAATAAAATATGAAAGTAAATTTTTTTAAAAAAGTAAATGGCTCAGAGAGGAGAGGCAAGATTGGAAAGTGGGGAGTTCCAAGAGTCAGCTCATCCTATAATGCAGTTAGTAATCAGCCAGAGCTACCTAAATCACCTGTCTGGGTGAACCAGGAAACTAGAAGAGCATCCTGTAACATCCTTGGAAGAATGAAAGGAAGAGTGCCCTTCTGCAGTGAAGATTTGTGAGTAGAGTACTCCATACCATGGAGGCCAGTATCCATCCCCTGCTGGCAGGCCAAGATGCCTCAGAAGCTATCCCTTGGTTGGAGATGGAAACTTCACTTCCCAAAAATGGGGGAGGAAGAGATAGTACCAACTTCAGCTTCTGGTTAGTAAATTAGGTTGACTAAAGCCTAATGCCAATTTCCTAAAGCTTTGGAAAGAGACTATTACCTTCTGTTTTAACTCTGCCCCCAGAGTGAAAATCACTGTGAAGGTAGTGAGCAGCTATTTTCCATTGCCTAGGTTCCAGCCATACCTCCAGCAGGGAGGAATCTGGGAGTACCTGCACCAACCACTCTGAGCAATTGCAGTTAATTTTGGCCTGCAGGGACTACATTGGTGAGCACCCATGTGGCTACATACCTGCCCCAATTAGGACAGGAGTGAGGAGGTCTTTCCTCAGCCTCTCCAGGTAATATCAGGCATTTTCAGCCTGCACAGAAGAGATTTTTGGGCACACCGGTGGCTCCATCCCTGCCCCTGACAAGGCAGGAAAGACAGTGCTCCTTCAGGCTCTCCAGGCAACTGCAGCTGCCTTCTGCACACACAGACTGGACTATTGGACACATCTGTGTCTCCATCCCTGCACCTGACTGGGCAGGAGGATGGACATTGCTCCCTCAGCCTCTCCAGCCCAATATAATTGCTTTTGGCCTGCATGGACTAGATTTTGGGGCACACCTGTGGCTCCATCCGTGCCCCTGGCAGGGAAGGAGGATGGCTGGTGCTTCATCATTCTATCTGGACAGTTGCATTTAGATTTTTCCCCCACAACTTAGTTTACTTTCCATACCTGCAGTTCCATCCCCATCTCAGGCAGGGGAGGTAGAGGCATGGAGCTTCATAAGTCTCTCTGGGCAATTACAGATGGTCTTGGCATACACAACTTGGATTACTGCACAGAGCTGCAGCTCCATCCCCACTCCTGGCAGTGGAGAATGGTGTGAGAAATTTCATCCATTCCTGGAGAAATGTGGGCAGATTTAGCTTCCAAGGCTTACAGTACCAACCATATCCTCAGCTTCTACTTCATCACCAGAAAAAGAGATAGGGGAAGAAACAGATTAAAAATAGCTGAAAAAAATTCAGATTGGCTAAACATGAGCCATTATAAATTTCCAAAATAAATTAAACCAAATATCAAAGAAGGGATGTAACACAAAGCCAATAAAAGAGAAAGTGCTTGACTAAAGACAGAAACTGAGCCCAAAACAAATACATCAAGTAGATCAGATGCTACTGACACCAACAAAAAATTGCAAGCCATACTAAGAAACAGGAAGATATGGCCCATTCAAAGGAACAAACTAAACCTCTAGATGACAAAAAGGAGTTGAGAAAACTAATCACAGATGTTCAAACAAATCCCTTACTAAATTCAATGAGATGGCCAAAGAGATTCATGATATTAAGAAGACACTGAGTGAGCACAAAGAAGAGTTTGAAAGTATACATAGAAAAAATAGTAGACATTATAGAAATGAAAGAATCAATAAATGAAATTAAAAATACACTGGAGGGGGAGCAGGTGTGATCCAGTGTTTGAGGTCATGGGTTTGATCCCTGGTACCTCCTAAAAAATACACTGGACATATAATTGTGGATTTGAAGAGGCAGAAAAAAGTATCAGCAATCTTGAAGAAAGGGCCTTTGAAAATGAACGCAAAAAAGAACAGATAAAGAAAAGAATGGAAAATATTGAACAGAGCCTCAGAGAACTAAATGAACACAACAGGCTTTCAAACTTACATGCCATGGGGTCCCAGGAGGAGATAAGAATGGAAAGGTTGTAGAAGAAATATTTGAGGAAATAATGGTAGAAAATTTACCAACTCTATTGACGGACATAGATATCTGTGTCCAAGAAACACAATGAACCAAATCTGAATAATTCCAAATAGACCTACTCAGAGACACATACTAAAAAGAATATCAAATGCCAAAGATAAGGACAAAATTCTGAAAGCTGAAAGATAAAAATGATTCATCATATATAAGGGATGCCCAATAAGAATAAGCACTTATTTCTCATCAGAAACCATGGAGACAAGAAGGCAGTGGTATAATATATTTAAGAAACTGATAGAGAAAAACTCCTAGGCATGAATCTTATATCCAGCAAGATTGTATTTCAAACATGAGGGTGAGTTTATAATATTCACTGATAAGCACAAACTGAGAGAGTTTGTAAACACGAGGCTGGGCATGCAAGAAATACTAAAGGGAGTGCTAGAGCCTGAAAAGAAGCCAGGAGAGCAAGGCTTGGAAGAGAGTCTAGAAATTAAGATTGTATCAGTAAAAGTAACTGAAAGTGTAAAAAGTGTGGCAAAAACAACATGTGATGGATAAAACCTAGAGATCAAAATGGGTGAAGTAAAAATTACATTTACAGTAATAACATTGAATGTTAATGGATTGAACTCCCCAATAAAATGGCACAGACTGGTGGAATGGATGAGAAAATATGAGTCATCTTTATGCTGTCTACAAGAGACTCACCTTAGACCCAAGGATACAATATAGATTGAAACTGAAAAGCTAGAAAAAGATATTACATGCATGTAGTAATTTAAATAAAAATCTGGAGTAGTTATATCTTTATTAGAGGAAATAGATGTGAAAAGCAAAATTGTTCTTAGAGACTATGAGGGACAATATATATTAATAAAAAGGGCTATCCACCAGGAAGAAATAATCATAAATATACATGCACCTAACCAAGGTGCCTTAAAACACACGAGGCAAACACTGGCAAAACTGAAGTTTGAAATAGATGTGTCTACAATAATGAAGAATTTCATACACCCCTCTAAGCATTGGCTAGAACATCTGAGCAGAGGACCAATAAAGCAGCGGTTTTTAACAAGGGGTCCACTAGCTTGAATTTAAATTTTTTTAAAAATTATTCTTGCATCATGGTGCAGGTGTGATATATTTATTAATAATACACACTATAATGTGGACTTAGTAAGGGGTCCATGGTTTTCATCTGATTGGAAAAGAGGTCCAGGGAACAAAAAAACATAAGAACCCCAGCAATAAAGAAACTGCTTGAATTGATAAATGACATGTACAGAACAATGCATACCAAAACAGGATAAATATTCTTCTCAAGTGTGCATGTATCCTTCCTGAGAATAGACCATATATTGGGTAACAAAACAGATCTCAATAAATTTTAAAAGACTGAAAATATGCAAAGCACATTCTCTGATCATAATGGAGTGAAGTTTGAGATTAACAACAGGCATAAAAATGGAAAATTCAAAGAATATGG
>JAQZBX010090937.1:0-12447 GCA_029593785.1 Cabassous unicinctus
GGGGGGGTAAAAGTAAATAAATAAATAAATCCTTAAAAAATGTATAGGGGAGGAAGATTCAGACTAAACTTAGTAGTAATACTCTGACAATTCTCTTTAATGATTTGTTAACAAATGTTTCACAACAATGTAGGGTGTTTGTGGTGGGGTGATGTGTGGGAGCCCTGTGTGATGTTATGCATGTTTGTTTTGTAAGATCACGGTGTTTACTGAACACTTATAGTTTATGTATATTCATGTATGAATGATATACTTCAATAAATTGTTTAAAAAAAAATTAGGAAAATGGCTTGACCTACCTTTCAAAGAGGCTAAATTCCAACTTGGATTTCCTGAATCCTGTCATAGTGCTGTTTCCATCAGCAGAGAGCTGAGTAGAGGGGTGATATGTACCTAATTTTCCCTACTGTGTTAAAGCAATTATAGCTTCCCACCTTTTGCCTTCTGGCCATCTCTTCAGGGGATAGACTGTAACTCCCTGGAGTTCTAAAGGACATCACTTTGAAGTGTATTTAGAATCTAGTAATTAAGAGATGATTTGCTCAGTAATGAAAAGATGTTTTGCTTCATTTAATATTGAAAACTATCAACAACCACACACACACACACACACACAAATACCTAGTTTGAGGAAAAGAAAAACAAAACCACAAAAACTGTTGATTCTAAAAGGATGAAGCTATCCCACAGAGTCACCTGCCAAAAACCATAGAGGCCAGTGAAGTCCAAACTGAAAGCCATCCTCAGACTCCTCATATGTCTCCATCAAGCTCATCCAGCAATTCTCTAACCGAGGTAATATCCTCTTTTTCTCATTCCTTGCCCCACCCTACAACATAATTAGAAGGATAATCAGAACCTTGAAAGCACTTCTCTTCTAAACTCCTACTACATAAAATTTCTTTATTTAATTAAACCATTCATTAATTAATTGAATGTATATATTAAGATCCTATTAGACTCTAAGACCTCTGCTATTTACAAGGTATGCATTTACGAAATAAATCCTTGACCTCATAAATGCCACAGTCTTTTGTATGTCCAGAAGTAGAGAGAGGGACAAGGGAAGTAGCCAGAGTAGTAGAGATGAATTCAATAGTGTGTTCATCATCTAATTTCTAGTTCCCTTTCACTCTTTTCCCTTTTTCTCACTGCCCAAACTTTGGAATTTACTTCCGACATTCCATGATCTTTCCACATGAGGTGTTTTGACATATGCTATTTCTTAGTTAGAATCCACTGACCCAAATTTCTTCAACCCTCAGGTGCCACACTCAATCTCTTCCTCCAGCCAAGTCCTCGCTGATGCTCCCCTCCCAGAAGAGAGCAGGTCCTCCCATTGTTTGCTTTCACAGCTCCTTTTGCATTTCCCAACAGCAATTCTGATAACTATTTTTTTTTAAGTATGTTTTTCTAGCCTACTAGACAATAAGCTTGGATTATATGTACCCTGTCCAAGGGAGAGAAGACAGAAGTAAATTCACACGTGGGTGGTCCAACTCATCTCCCAGCCTGCCTTTTGTCTTACCCTGACACGACCTTTGTGGTAACCTGAATTTGAGGTTCTAAAGATATCTGTGGTGAAGGGGCAGGCAAAGATTGCCCAAGGTGACTTGAGGGTTATGCAAAGCAGAATTTAAAAAGTTACTCTCTAACATAGTTTCTCACCCAAGTCCTAAACTACTCTGACCCAGCTTGCAGCTCATCCCCACCACACCTCAAGGAACAGTTGAATATGGCTTCCTAAATAAAGTGGTTCTGAATTTTTGCTTTTGCATTGTAGTTGTTGTTATTGCTGTTATTTTTGTTGTTAGTCCCAAGATGCACATTTCCCCCTATGTCTCTCCAGGTTTTATTTGAGGGACAGAGCTAGCAGCCTGTGCCTATTTGCCTCTTGGCCTAGGTGGCCGAGGAGGAATTCCTCTTCGGGCATTGCCAGCTAAGGGCCTTTGGTTCTCGCCACTTCGATGACATGTGAGGCTATGTCAAGACAACTCTGCATTTCTCATGCATACTGGCTTGGAAGGGACTATGTGACACTTTCTAAGACACAATCTGCCTGAAGATGTGATGGCCAATTCTACATCCATAGGAATCACTCTGCTGCCTCTGACCATCCTTGGAACACAGGAATCCCAGGGAAGCTCATCTACCTCCTCAGCCTCATGTACTTCAACAAACCATGCAGGTATTCTTTGTGAAAACACATGCCTGACTACCTTCAGTATGATGCACTTGGTGAACAGGAATGTCTTGCTCATTACATATTCTCCCAAAGATTTTCTCTATGAAATGGTTCTTCATGCTTTTTAAATTCAAATTCAGAAGCATAGCAGTATTGCCTTTGCTTTCTGCTGTCATGTCCTCCCTGAAGCACGGAGCTCTAAAATGGCAGAATCATGAGCAGGCATGGGAGAGGTAGAGGAATTACTCTGAGGGAAAAGATAAAATAAGAGGGTGGGGAAAGGTTTTGAGTGAGGTGCGTGGGAGCCCAGAGGATGGGGTGGACGTGCTCATTGCTCAGGGGCTGTGCACTATTTTACGATTTTAAACTATTTTAAAATGTTATCCAACTCAAGATTTTAGGAATTCAAATCCTACTCCTGTGATAAAGGTTTTGATCTATTTGCCTTTGAAAAGATAAAAGCTCAAAATTCTTCTATCATTGAAATTGCAACATGTAAATTACATGTTACAGAATTGAATTAAGAAACTTCTTTAATGAAATGCTTCCCAGAATACAACTCTATACGGTATTTACATCACTAGAGTCAGCATAGAGCATTATCTATCTGTAGATTAGAGCAGACATAAAAATCTCTGCATAGACCATGGAATATCAAAGACAATAATTCTATTTCTGTTAAATGATCATTTACCGGGTGCTAGACTCAAAACCAGTGTTCTCTATACATACCATCTTGTTTGTTCTTTATAACACCCCCTGAAGATTCTATGGCTAGTCCCTTTCACATATGAGAAAACTGAGGTTCACGGAGGTTATATATATCTTAACACAGTCACACAAATAGTGAGAAATAGAGCAGGATTCAAAACCATCTTTATTGAATTCCAAACAAGCATTTAATGGGCATATATTAATTCTAGAGTCAATGTGCAGATGTTAAAATGACTGTAATATATTTTTTAACTTGTCAGAATAGACAGTGCTGTGTTTTGCACTTGTTTGCAAAACCCAGGTTCTGTACGGCTTCAAATGAGGAGTGCAGGACTGGGCCTGGAGGTAGTCAGTGGTCTCATCAGAAAGCCACACTACAGAGACAGGTACATCACGTGGCAATCTTATCCACACACTATCAACAAGTGGCACTTTACAAACTAGATTACAAAATGCCAGAAGTGGTAAAACAAACAAACAAAAACTGGTTGATTGACCTAGTTTGATGAATGCTTGAAATGGGCTTTCATTAGTGAAAGTAAAAGTAGTCAAGATACATGATTTTAGAGACATTCTCACACTTGCTTGAACATGATATAAAAATCCATACAATGGTAATGCCCTAGATGAAATTCTGAATAGTTCTGAATATGAATATGGCTGATAACCCTGAAGGATTCTGGTTGCCTGATGTAGGTTACAAGGGTGGTAGAATCCTGTATCTGGGATTGTGAGCTGTAGAGAGTCTTTCTAGCACTGTGATGATCAGAGCACCCAAAAGACAGAAAGCTGGGTTTCCTAGAGCCTGAAAAGCAGATGTTAAGAACCGATTGGTATACTTCCTTGATGAAAAAGGCTTAGCCCATAAGTGCAGCAAACATTGTATGAGACTTACTCGATTATAAACTGGTAGGGTTATCTACTAAAAATTAACCCCAACAGGTGTATTTGACCTAGTTCACAAAGGCCAATTTACAGCAAATTTAAAGCCAGGGTTCCATCCTGGACCAATGAAATCTCAAGGATTTGAGCTTTTAACATTTACAAAATCAACCTTATAATACTGGCTGTGGTGGAAGCAGGCAAAGTGGTTGTAGTATCTAAATGTCTGCTATGATTCCAGAGAAAATTGACACAGTGAAGATCCTGTCAAAAAAAAAAAAAAGATGAAAAGGATAGATATTATGTTTCATCTGATACTGAAAACTACTAAACCAGATACAATAAAAAAAACTTTATTTTCCATTAGAAAATAAAAGACACAATCACCAAAAGTGATGACTCCAAAAGAATGATGCTACTTCACAGGCAAAATCAGTGTCCACAAACTTCAGTGACCAGCCCACTAGCAATGGGGTGCCATCCCCAGACTCCTCATATATCTCCATCAACCCCATTCACCAATTTCTTATCCAAGGTACCATCATCCTATTATCTTTTATTCCTCCCACTCTTCCCCAGAACCACTAATGATATTTTTACTGTCTCTAATGTTTTGCCTTTTTCAGAATGTCATGTAGTTGGAATCATGTGTATGTATTTTTTCAGACTGGTTTATTTCATTTAACAATATGCATTTCATGTTCCTCCATGTCTTTTCATGGCTTGATAGTTTGTTTCTTTTTATCACTGAATAATATCCCATTTTATGGAGGTACTACAGTTTGTTTAGCCATTCACAGTTTTGTTGCTTCCAGCTTAGTCAATTAAGAATAAAATTGCTATAAACTTTCACGTTTGCCTTTTAGTGTGGACATTAGTTTCAACTTATTTGGATAAATACTTGGGAGCATGATTGCTGGATCCTATGGTAAGCCTATCATTTAACTTTGTAAGAAAGTGCCAAACTGTCTTCCAATGTAGTTGTACCATTTTGCATTCACACTAACAATGGGTGAGAGTTCTTGTTGCTCCATTTCCTCACTAGCATTTGATTTTAGTGCTTTGGATTTTAACCGTTCTAATAGGTGTGTACTGTAATCTCATTGCTGGTTTAATTTGCAATTCCCTAATGACATATGATGAGCATCTTTTCATCTGCTTATTTTCCATTTTTATATCTTCTTTGATGAAGTATCTGTTCTGATCTTTTGCCCATTTTTTAATACCTTTTTCTTTCTTATTTTTAAAAGAATTCCTTGTACATTTTGGATGTAAGTTCTTTATCAGATAAGTATTTTATAAATATTTTCTATCAGTCTGTGGTTGTCTGTTCATTCTCTTAAAAGTGCCTTGCACACAGCAGAAGTTTTTAATTTTAATGACTTATCAATATTTTTTGTTCATGGGTCATGCTTTTGGTATTCTATCTAAAAAAGTCATCACCAAACCCAAATCAATCTAGAAACCAGAATCAGTCCTACCAGGGTAACTCCATGTAGCTCTCTTTCTTTTGATTCTGAGAAGCTCTAGAAATTTTTATAGTTTTACATTTTACATTTAGGTCTATGATCCATTTTGTGTTAATTTTTGTGAGAGGTGAAAGATCTGTGTCTAGATTCATTTTTTGCATGTGGGAGTCCAGTTGTTATATCACCATTTGTTGAAAAGACTATTCTCTTGCCATTGAATTGCATTTGCTTCCTCGTCAAAGATCAGTTGGCTATGTTTGCACAGGTATATTTCTGTCCATTGATCTATTTGTCTATTCTTTTGCTAATACCACACTCTGATCACTGTTCTTTATAGTAAGTCTTGAAGACTGGTAATTCACTCCTCCAACTTTGCTCTTCTTCAGTATCTTGTTAGCTATTCTGGATCTTTTTCTTTCCATATAAACTTTAGAATCAATTTGTCAATATCCACAAAATAGCTTGCTTGAATTTTTATTGGGATTGTATTGAATCTTGAGATCCTGTTTGGAAAAACTGACATCTTAATAATATTGAGTCTTCCTATCCATGAACATGAAATATTTCTCCATTTATTTAGAACTTTCATTTCTTTCATCAGAGTTTTATAGTTTTCTTCACCCAGAACTTTTTCAAAGTTTGTTAGACATGACTATTTCATTTTTTGGTGATAATGTAAATGATGTTGTGTTTTTAATTTCAAATTCCAATTGTTCATTGCTAATAGACAGGAAAGAAACTCTTTTGCATATTAATTTTGCCACCTTGCTATAATCACTTATTATTTATAGGTGTTTTCATCAATTCTTTGGGATTTTCTACACATGCACTCATATTATCTGAGAAAAAAGTTTTGTTTTTTTCTTCCCAGTCTGTATATCTTTTATTTATTCTTGTCTATTGCATTAGCCAGGATTCCCAGTAGGATGTTGAATAGGAGTGGTGAGAGGGGACATCCTTGTCTTGTTTGCAATCTTGTTTCTCACCATTAAGTGCGATGTTGGTACTAGTTGGGGAATTTCCACACCTCGGGTTTTAGTGGAAACATTTGTCTTTGACAGGGTAAATACAAGATGTAGGTCTGGAATTGCAGTCATTCAGAAGCTTAAGATAACTTGGTCAGAGAATCCTCCTTTTTGAAACCTTCTAGCCTTCCTCATTCCAGGCTTTATCTGCCTGGCTCTTTCAGACGATCAATTACTTTCCTTTCATTTCCTGCTTCCTCCTTAGGATAGCTGGTATTTCTTAAGGAGTCTGTATACAGAGGAATTTGATAACTCTGTTAGGTTTATTGGCACCTATCCAAGGACAGGGAGTGTAGGGTAAAGGAAGCTGGAGTGCCCTTTCCCTGAACCCGGGACCCTGGAAGGAGGGTGGTAATTAGGAGGGCTGCTAATTGTTAACGAGTAACCCTTGTGTCCCACTGTTTGTAACCTTGTAAAAGCTGACCGTGTGCGGAACCGGGCACAGAACCTCCCACCTGGCCGCCACCGGCTCCTGTAAATAAGCTACGCGCCCCCCAGCCACCGCAGGGCTCTGTGTGAGAGGAAGTAACAAAGGCGTGGCCGCCGCTGAGCTCGGTGGGTTTCTCTGGATTATCAGATTAATAGGTCGGGCTTGACTGCCTGCGTGACCACAGGCATGGTAGGCAGGCCCCGGCCGCTACCTGCGTGACTCCATTCATAACTGTATGGACTAGTTACCTCACCTTAAGACAAACTTTACTTTTAAATAAGCTTATTAAATTAAAGTCAGCAACAAATAAACTTTACTTTTACAAGCCTTTCACTTCTTTCCATATCCATGTCTTACATCCCTCATTCTGTTCCATGAAAAACTAGTCATTTCCGTTTAGGACAGCTCTACATTCTCTTCTTTAACTTCATTTCATTAAACACAAACTTATAATTTTCATCATCTTAAAGATCTAATAAATATTCTAACTTATTTTATTAGTATCTGTGTAAACCTAGGGAGATTACACCCAAGTCGAATAAAATTGAAACAATTAGAGTTTATGCAAGAAGTGTTTTCTTTTCCTCCATAGGAGGCTACAATATTTTTCCATAATATTCTAAAATTGTGAACCATCTCAAAAGCATACTGACTACCAGGCTCTGGAATATATATATATATATAATATTTGTTTAATTTGTCTCATTCATAATTTAGAAAAACCTTTCCATAGGTTTCAAGGACTTATTCTTTACTCACTGAAATTTGGTAATTGGATTATTAACTACACTCCTCCTAAGGCTGTTAAAAATTTTAATAAGGGAATTACAGGACAAACTATGCAAACCAAGGTTTATTCTGTAACATTTCCTCTGTCATTATCATTAATTAAAAAATGTCCAGGCCTAGTTAGAATTCCAAGCTAAACTGACATCTCTCTATTTTACTGCACTTAGCCTGTCCCCCAAAACTCCCTCAACCTGTTTTAATGAGAACCTTGAATTCAGTCAAAGTTAGGAGAAGGCCCTGGGGGTTTGGGGGGCAGGGTAAGTCAGGGAGTCTAGGAAAAACCTTCTTTTCTTCTTCCAATAGTTTCTCTATCAGATTTCTATATGATCTTTGCATCCTGCTCAGCTTTTCTAATTTGGTGCTCCAGGAGTACTCATTTACATACGTATAAATATATATAAGCACTTATTTACGTTTTAGGAATTTGAATACAGCTCTCTTAAAAATTTTCATGTGTTAACTTGATATTACCATCTGGAGGTATGAATGTACATTGAACAAAGAGGCAAATACAAATAGAAAGTTAGACACACAAACATGAATTCCCACTCTTTTGATATGGTTTGTCTTTGGGTTTTCCATCATTCCATGGTTGAAGCTTTTAAGTTTTCCTCTGGGATCAGTGTTGTCTGCAATACACAAGCTTGTTCTTAGAAACACTTTTTACATTTAGAAAAATTGGAGAAAAAGTTATCTGGGCATTATTTGGTTAACAGGTTTTCAGCAAGTGATATATATATATATATATTCAGAAGATTATGCTTTAAATATTTTGGTTTTAATTCAATAGTAAGGCTCCCCTCCACTGGGACTCTTTCATTCCAAGTTTCTGCCAGTTACTACCCAACTGTCCTGAGGGCTTTCTAATTCCTTAAGAATGTTTCCCATTCCTTGAGAGGTGGGCAAAGGGGTCTTACCTTTTTATTCTAACCCTGCTGTAATTGACCTTACTAGTGCCCTTTGCTTTCTTATTTTGAAACACTGGCTTTTCTCAACTTGGTCTTTAAGGAAAGCTGAGGGACTTTTCATCAGTTCACTACTGCACACTTACTTACTCACTGTAAATTTACTTACTATTTCACTTACTCCCTGTAAATTTCAATTACCAGTTGGAGCAACTAAGCTTTTCATCTTCTTTAGGTTTCCTCTACAGAGTGGATTATGTTTTTCCAGTTACATATATCTGATATGGGGAATGGGATAAGGATGCACACAAATTCTTTGTCTATTCCTGGAGGCTTTTCCAGAAGTAGAAATTTTCCTTGCTCAGCTGCTGATTTTAAAGAGTCACCCTGGCTGAATTGAGATGTAGGATTCTCCTTTACAGAGCCATACTCCAGCTATTCTTCTATTTTAATCTGCCTATTTCTCTTTCTTCAGATGGTCTGCTGTAGCTAACTGTACCATCCACAATAACAGCCAGCATGCTTACTATCTTTGTTAAAATTCATAGTCTTTTGTTCTTGGCATATGGGCTGTCTTCCTTCCAGCATTTTGGGGATGTCCCTGTACTCAAGCAGAGACATGCAACAATCAAGCAATTGGGCAACCCCTCCCCACATAGAGGTAGAAGGCAACCCCTGGATGTCCCCCAAGGATTCCCCACACTGGCTTATGTTTTGGTCTGATGTATCTGGCTGACAATGCCAATTGTCCTGAGTATGGCGAGGAGCTGTATAAAATGACTGCTTCCCATCGAACTGATAAGGATATGTCAGACCAAATAATGACTCAGACAAGTCCAGCTTAAGGAGTAATGAGCATTTATTTAGGTGGTATACGTGTGGTCCTCATCCTCCATGGAGGGAGGAGAAACAGCATTTTCTGAGCTCTATCAATCTGTGCTTGCTGCAAAACTAGAGAGGTCTTTTGTAATGCATTTCTACATGCAAATGGGGAAGGCATGTGAAGGGCAGCAGGACTTCTAAGGAATGCAGTGTCTGAACTCTCTGAAGGGGGAGTTGAGGAAGGTTACCCAGGGAATCCAGGACAACATGGCCGACAGACCCTGCTGAGACCTTGACCTTAACCTTGAGGTCCCAGTTTCTCTTCCTGGGACCTCCCCTTGGCCCTGGATATTCCAAACAGTCCTCATCATTGGCCCCCACCTTTGGTGGGGTAGCCAATAACAGCTGGGCCCCCTCCCCTTAGCATTAGCAAGGGGGGAGGAATAATTAACAGTTTAAAAGGTAACCACACAAGGCAGAGCTTGCTTTCTCTGCCTAGAGGAGCCCACACTGAATCTCAGTGTGTATTTCTATCCTTCTCTCCCATTTTTCAGCAAGATCTGTTCTTTCCCCTCATTTCCCAAAAAATTCTTTTTACTAGCCTAACTAAAATTAAAAAAAAGAAAGAAAAAAGAATGCAGTATTTTTACTGATGAGTTATGTGTTCACAACCAGCTCCTGAGGCTTGACTTTTAACTATTTAGGAATGAAAATTTGCTGTGACTGGAAGGTAAAAGAATTGGAAGGGTTGGGGGAGAAAATGCAAAGTCATATATTCCACATTATTATAGGTAAATAAAATATACAAATAAAAGAATATTTAAAATATCCTTAATTATATCTTCCAACTTTATGTAACATTTTCCAGGTTTTTAAAAAAAAAATTAAGGTATGATATCCAGACAATAAGATTTACCCATATTAGTGCAGAGTTCTGTGAGTTTTTACAAATGCATGCTAATTGTCTAACCACAACAAAATTCAAGATATAGAACAGGTCCATCACAATAAAATTTTCTTTCATTCTACTTTGTCTACCCATCCCCCAATTACAAGCCCTTGGCAACCACTTATGTTTTTTTTCCTTATAATTTAGCCTTTTCCAGAATGTCATAAAAATGAAATAAAAATGTATGTAGAGTTTTGAGTCTGGTTTCTTTCACTTAGCATGGCACATTTAGGGTTCATCTATACAGTTGAATCAGTAATTTATTCCCTTTTAATTGCTGAGTGGAATTCAATTATATGGGTGCATCAAATTTTGTTTATCCATTCATCAGTTGAGGGACAACTGGGTTGTTTATAGTTTTTTGTGTTTACAAATAAAGCCATTCTACCCATTCACATGCAGATTTTTGTGTGAACAGAAGTTTTCATTACATGTGGGTGAAATTCATATGGTAAGAGGATGTTTAAATTTCTAAGAAACTATAAAACTCTTTTCCACAGTAGCTGTAACATTTTGCATTCCTACCAGTAATGTGTGAGAGTTTTGGTTGCTCTGTCTGCATCTTCCCCAGAATTTAACATTTTAGATGTAAGTTTTAGCTTTGTAAGAAGCTGACAGATTGTTTTCTAAAGTGGTTGTAACTTTTTATATTTTCACCAGCATTGTTTGAGAGTACCAGTTCCTTGTCAACACTTAGTATGTTCAAATGTTAGCCACTTTAATAGGTGTATAATGATATCTTTAGTTTAAATTCACATTTCCTTAATGAATGGTGCTGAGAATATTTTTACATGCTTATTCACTACTCACGTGTTTCTATTAACCCATTTTTTAAACCATTGGGTTGTTTTCTTATCATTGAATTTTGAGAGTTCTTTATAAATTCAGGATATGAGTAATTTATCAATATGTGAGTAGCAAATAACTTCTAGTCTATGGCTTGCTTTTTTGTGCTCTTAACAGTGTCTTTTCAAGAGTTGAAGTTCTTCATTTTGATGAATTTCAATTTATCAATTTTTTAATTTATAGACTATGCTATTGAAGTCATATCTAAAAAATCTTAGCTGAAACCAAGGTCACAAAGATCTTTCTCCTGTGCTTTCTTCTAGAAATTTTATAGTTTTAGGTTTCACATTTAAGCCAATGTTCCATTTTGAGGTCATATTTGTACAATGAGTGAGTGAGGTATGGATCAAGGTCCATTTATTTTTCATATGGATAACTAATTGTTCCAGTAATATTTGTTGAAAATATTATCCTTTCTCCATTGAATAGTGTTTGTACCTTTGTAGAAAATCAATTGATCATATATGTATGGGTCTATTTCTGGACTCTCTGTTCTCTTTCATTGATCTATATGCCTATCCTTTCTCTAATACCACAAAATTGTCTTATTCTTTATATCTCTTTTTAAAACATTTTTAATGGTTGCCTAGGATTTACAATATGCACCTATAATTAATTGGAATTTATCTTCAAAACTCTTATGCCTTTTCATGTGTTGTGTAAAGACCTTCCTACAGTATACTCTGAATTTCTCCCTTTCATATTTTGTGTTACAGTTGACATATATTTTACTTTTAAATATTCTATAAACAAAAACTACATGGCTACTATTTTTACTTTAAACCAGAGTTTGTCAAATTATGGCTCAACAGTGCCTAGCAAAGAGGACAGATCAATACACCAGGCCCTTGATATGCTTATACTTATGAACTTTGTTCTTGTAAAATTGAAACTTAGTCTAGTAATATATATTGCCTAAGAGTTACCTCCTGAAAGCCTCTTTGTTGCTCAAATGTGGCCTCTGTCTAAGCAAGACTCAACATATATCTCACTACCTTCTACCCTGTCCCAGTGTGGGAAATGACTCCCAGGGATGTGCTCCCTGAAACTGAGAGATTATTACCAAGCAGCAACTAGCAATTTGGAAAAAGACCTTGACCAAAAGGGGTAATATTAAATACAACTGAGTTTTTATGGCTAAGAGATTTCAAAGTGAGTCAGAGGTCATTCCAGAGATTATGCTTATGCACGTCTTAGGAGGATCTCACTGACTGCCACAGTAAATAGTGCCACAAGCAGGGGTGCTCTTGAAGGCTCTAGAGACATGAGATATTATAAGCAGGGCAGATAAACCCAGGAAATCAACAGCCCACCTGTAGGCCTTACCTTGGAATATATGATAACTTATCTCCCCAATGTATCAGAGTTAGATTCATTTATAATTTTCCTACACATGGTTCTTCTGCCCCTTGTATTTGAACCTATAACTAA
>JAQZBX010090938.1:0-12450 GCA_029593785.1 Cabassous unicinctus
GGTGAGTGGGGGTCTTCCTGCCACCAGTGGCTGTTAAGACCAGGCCTATTGCTAGGTGGGCTGGCAGGAAGGGTGGGGGTCCTCCCTGAGCCCCTGGAACACGGCTCCTGCACCCAGTGTGGCGCCCTGTCACCTGGCTGCCCGCGAATGCCGAATGCACGGATGCCCAAGGATTCTCTTTGCCCAGGTGGGCCCTGATGACCCCCGACCCAGGGCTACCGATCCTGGGGGCAGCCCCTTCTGGTCGCCGAGGGCCCCAGGCCCCGCCCCTGACTGCTGTGTGGCCCCAGCAGCACTGATGAGCATCTCTGAGCCCATTTCCTTGTGCTTAAAACCGGTGAAGACACCACTTTCCCTGGGGGTGCTGCAGGGACCCCGCTGGCGGCCGTGGCCTGAGTGGAGGGGCCCAGGAGCTCACTCCGCTGCCCACTAAGTCCTCTGGGTCCTGCTTCTCTCCCTGCCCGGATGCGCAGCCTGAGGCCGTGCTCTGGCGCTGCTGCTGCACCGGCTGCTGCCTGCACCCCGTCGCTATTTCCCCACCTGCAGCTGGTTGCTTCGGGGACCACGGGGTCGGGGAGGGGCTAGTGCGCTTGCCGAGGGACCCAACCTTCCCCGGGTCCCTCTCAGGGCCCTGGGTACTGGGAAGGACCCTCTGCCGTTCCTGTCCCCCAAGCTCCCCCAGCCCAGGCCTGATTTCCAGGGGGCGTGGAACGACCCCGAGGGGCTGGGGCGTCCCCGAGGGGGTGGCAGGCGGCGCGCAGGCACCGCCCCGGGCGCTGAGGACTCGCGCTGTGTCCAGGGGCCACGCCGCCCGCCCGCGGCCCCAGGCTCACGTCATTTTTGTTGAAGTACTTCAGGGCCCCCTCGCGCTCCGTCAGCACAAACTTCCGGCTCAGAAACTGCCCGTTGTCCCGGCCGCGCTTCCAGAGCAGTCCTTCTCTGTATCCTGGGGAGGGTGCAGCAGGTCAGAGGTCATGTCGGGGAAGGGCCGAGGGCAGGGACCCCGTCTGGGACCCTTCCTTCTGGCAGGGGCCCCAGGTTCCCATCCCGCTTGCCCTGAGCACAGCCGGACGGGGTCTCTCCGGCCCAGGCTTGACCGCCTGCCGCCCAGAGGACACACAGCGGTGCAGGCTGGCGGCGGGCTCGCCACAGGGTCCTCGGAGCCCAGGACCCTCCCCTCTGCAGCTGGGCACTGCCAGCTCTTTCTGTTTTTTTTTTTTTAAGGTATAATGTATGCAGGAGAGTGAGATGTACCCCAGGCAGTGCCTTTACCTGGGCACATGCCCCTCTGTCACACCTGTGGTCAGCTGAATACCGGCCCGAGACGGAGGGCGTGAAGCTGGGTCTGGGGTGGGGGCCTGGCTGGAGGCGCAGGCGCACCCACTCTCTTCAGGGTCCTCCCGAGGGCGGGCGAGGCTGGGGGAGCACCGGGAGCCGAGGGGTGCGGCGGCCTCTAGAGCAGACCCGGCCCAGAGCCCACAACCGAGCCCTGCCCGCCCCCGCCCTCAGCCCACCGCGACTCGCTGTAGCCGCGAGAGAGCAACTCTGGGTGCCTGGGCCTCCAAGCCTGTGGCCAGTCGTTTCCGCTACAGGAGGCGAGGAGCCCACCCTCCAGGCCCCTTCCAGCCGACCCCCCACCGCAGCCGCCTCGCCAGCTCCAGAACTCCCTGTGGACGCAGAATCGTGGTGCAGGGTGCGGGTGAATCTGAGCCTCGTCCCGTGGCTGCGGGGGGCGAGGCCCTTTTTGTGGGGAGCAGCCTTCCATTGTACAGATGCCCCACCCTCCGTTTGTCCACCCAGCCCCCAGCAGACGGACACAGGGCTGCTTCCCCTCTGGGGCGCCCCTGCTCTTTAGGGATCTGAGAGCCAGCTCCCTGCGGGCTGAGGGCCCCGCGCCCCCCAGGGCTCAGGGCGTCTAAAGTGGCCCCGCCGCCCGGCCCCACAGCCCCGGCTGCTGCCCAGTCCTGACGCCGTGCCCCCTCCCGGGCCCCCAGCTGCCCACAGACCAGAGCTATTTTCTCCGCTCTCCAGAGACAGTGGCCTGACATCAGGGAGGGGCAGAGGGCACAGCCGGCGACAAAGCAGGTGGCCAGCCAGACCCCTTGGCCTGCTGAGGGACAGTGCCAGGTGCAGCCTGCCCCTGTCCCTGCCCCCAGACTCAGACGCCTCCCCCCTCAGAGCCTTGGGTGCCCCGCACACGGCTCAGCAGGCGTGTCCCTTCTGTGCACGCTGGGGAGCAGGTCGCCCCTGCCCCCTGAGCCCAAACGGGGCTTGTTGACCAAGGGAGCCCTCGGCCCCAGGCAGAGCCGGGTAGTCCTCTGTCCCTGTACTGCGCAGGCTGCAGGCAGACGCAGGGGAGTCCACCTGCCGGCCAGGTAATAGCCTCCAGGACACCCCAGTACCAGAGGCCCAGCGGAGGCTCATTTAGTACCAGAAAGACCCCAGAGCATGCCCTGTCCTGCCCCCGCCGCAAAGGGCAGGAAATGAGGCTCAGGACGTTAAGGCTCCGGCACCAGCAGGAGCCCTCCTCAGGTGGGGGGGGTGCCAGGCCCAGGGCCCTCCCCCGCTCCCTCCCCCACTCCATCACCTGATCCCTCACCCGTCCCTGGTACACCTTGCCTGATATTCTCACCTGGCTCCTCACCTGGCCCCCTCGCTCCGTCCCTTGTCTGTCCTGCCACGCCTGCCTCGCCCAGCAGGGGGCAGCAGCGGCCCTTGCAGAGGAAGGAGGGACGCTCAGGCTGGGTGAGGGTGGGTCTAGGCACAGCTGGCCCCATGGCAGGGACTCTGGGGTCTCCCACGCACGGGGCCATTTTCTTAATCGCTCCTGGCTCCAGACAAGAATTAGAAGCTGCAGGACTGAGGGGAAAGGCCAGTCCAGCTGCCCGGCCCCAAAGCCGGCGCCTCCGCCAGCGCCTCCGGGATGCCGATTTCAGGCACCAGACAGGCACGGAGGGCGGGATTTTCGGCCAGGGCCCCTGACGCCGCCCGCAGCCAGGGGGCATGTGGCCAGCACTCTGGCCTCTGGCGTCTCGGATCTGCCGCCCACCCCAGCTGCCCTCATCCACTCCTGGCCCTGTGCCCTCTGGCGCTAACACCGTCTCCAGGGCCTCAGGGCCACTGGTGGAGGCTGGGAAAGCCTTGGTGCCCACCACGGCCCCGGGGCGCCCCGGCCTGCGCCCAGGGAGGTGCTGAGCCTCGGGGGTTCCCTGCCCCCAGTCACACTGTCACTGCCACGCCCGCGATGCCACAGCAGGGCCCTGGGCTGTCCGTGCAGCCTGAGCCTCTTCCTACAGCTCATCCCACATGAGGAGGGGTCTTCCAGGCTGTGCTCAGCGTCCAGGGCAGCCTCGGGCTGGTCAGATGGAAGTGGCCATTTCTCTGTAAGGACCGGCAGGTCCAGGGGCAGAGGCCAGACGGTTTGCTCAGCATTTCTTACATACTGTGTCCTGGGCCCTACTGTGTGCTGGGTCCCAGTGTGTGCCAGCACTTACTGTGTGCCTGCACTTACTATGTGCCTGCACCTACTATGTGCCTGTACCTACTGTGTGCTGGGTCCCAGTGTGTCCCTGCACCTACTGTGTGCCTGTACTTACTGTGTCTGTACCTACTGTATGCTGGGTCCCAGTGTGTACCAGCACCTACTGTGTGCCTGCACTATATGCCTGCACCTACTGTGTGTGCCTGCACTTACTATGTGCCTGTACCTACTGTGTGCCGGGGCTGCTGTGTGCTGGGTCCTGTACCACCTGCTGGGGACTCAGGGTCAGCCACGTCCCTCTCCTCAGAAACCGTCCACTGAAGCACCTCCCGAAACAAGTGCATGGAAAGAGCCTCGACCTCACCAGGCTCGACAGGGTACGGCTGCCCCCCACGTATGGGAAATGAACAAAACAAGACGAAAGCACAGAACCCATCCCGCGGCTGGCGAGGCTGCAAGGCAACTGGAACGCATCTCCGTTGCCGGTGGGAATGCAAGTGGTAAAGCCACCTGGAAAACAGTGGCGGGTTCCTGTACAGACACACGCTTACCCACGGGCAGCCGTCCCGCTCCTAGTACTGACCTGATTGAAATGAAAACACTGTCGACAGAAAACCTGTTCACGAGTGTTTACGGCAGTTCGTTCATAATCGTCAAGGGCTGGAAACAGCCCTGAATGGGGAGTGGATGAGCTGTCCATGCACAGCGGCACGAAGGTCTGAACCATGGACATGGGTGGCTCTCGAGGCCTCCGGCCGAGGTGGAAGAGGCAGCGAGGTTGCCCGGAATGGGGCTGGGGAGGGCTGAGCACATGGGGCGTCGGAGGCTGTTCTGGGGTGATGGGGCTGCCCACCCCGCCCACCCCTGTCTGTGCAGAACCCACTCTAGATACGATGTGTAAATTACACGTAGATTACACTGCACCTGTGCAAATTACACCTGACTCAAACATCGGGGCGGAGAATGAGGCAGTGCTGCTCTGAGGGGGCTGCTGGGAGCTGGGCCAGGCCCGGCTCGGGTGGGAGAAGCGCCCACCCTGTCTGCACCTCCCTCTCTGTGCCCAGGTGCAGGGGTCCTCTGGGCATGGGGCCGGGGCCTGGGGGCACCAGGGAAACGGAGGCCCAGACCACCCCGGAGGGCCAGGTTCCGGCTTGGACGGTGGGCTCTGGCTGCTCCCGCCATCTCGCTACTCGTTTCCCGGGTGCCCACCCACTCTGCACACCCCTGAGAGCCTCTCTGAGGGCTCCTACGGCGAGAACAAGCAGGGCACCCTACTCCCCCGAGGAAGACGTTTCCCAGAAGAGGGCAGGGGGGTCTCGGGCCCCTGGAGGGAAGAGGCGAGCAGCAGCCCCCCAATCTCCTGAGCAAGGCCCAGACCCTGTCAGCCACCCCTGGGGACTCCTCATCAAACCCCATTCAGTCGTCCCGATGATGGGGACGGGGCTCGGGGGGCTCCACCACGCACTCAAGGCCTTGCCGTGGATGCCCGGAAGGGCATGCAGCCCCCACCCCACCTCCAGGCTTGGCCGAGTCTGTGACACTCAGAACAAAGGCGGGGGGCAGCTGGGTCAGGCCCTGCCTTGCACGACAGGCATCTGCGGCAGGCGAAGGCGGAGGGTGAAGTCTCCGCGGGAGAGACGGGCCAGAGCCTCCAGGGAGGAAGCGCTGCATGTCAGGGGTGGGGGCCTGGGGGCCTGACCCTCTGGACAACAGGGCCCATTGTCCTGGGCCTGTGAAAGGCGTCCATTGAGGCTGCAGCCGGGCAGAGGCGGTTTAGGGCAGGAGGCGGAGCAGCTGCGACCAGGGACACCAAGCCCCAGGCAGGCGGGGTCCTGGGGTCCTGGCAGGGCAGGAGCCCGCCCCCAGCACTGCTCAGCTGCCAGGCGCCAGGCAGGGCCTGCAGGGACCTGCCCCTCAGGTGGACCTCGGCCTCGGCTGGACCCACCCAGATCCCGGCTCCTGGCACGAGGCCGTCCTGGCTCAGCTGCCTGCAGTGACCCAGCCCCGCCTCCTGCGCCCTGCCTGCCTCCAGTGCCGCCCTCTTGGCCTCTGACCGCACTGGGGCATCCATGGGGTCAGGGCGTGGGAGACCCGGGGTCGTCCACTCACCCTGGACCCACGCCAAGATCCAGCACATCCCCTGGGGCCACCTGCACAACGCCTACTGCTTACCTGCCGCCCACCTGGGGCCGCGGCTGGCTCTGGCCTCTGCTCCCGGCCCTGCCCGCTCAGCCACCCGACCATGCACCCAGGGCAGAGAGTTGGAGGGCCAGCCCTGGGAGGGGCAGGGGTCCCGCCCGAGTGCACCCAGGCTTGGGCAGCCAGGAGAGCCCGCAGGGCAGGTTCTGAGCTCCCCTTCCAGGCAGAGTGGCCCCGAGTGACCCTGCCTGACCCTGAGCCCCTTCCCCGTCCCTCGGGCATGCTGGATGCTGTGCTGGAGGCCTGCAGCAGCTGGACACCTGGGACGCCCAGCCCTGCGTGGGGACAGTGGGCCTCTGGTGGGGGACCCCAGGCACTGGGTGAGGGAGCATCTGTGGGCAGGACCGGGGTGGCCAGAGGCCCCCAGCCACCCCGCCCCACTCACAAGCAGTTGTTTTGCTCATTTCTTTAGCTTTTTATTTTGAACTAATTTTAGACTGAAAGAAAAGTTCCGAAAACAGTACAAAGACTTATTCAGCAGTAAAAAGAAAGAAGTGCTGATGACCCTCGGCACACCTAAGAGACGCCGCCGCTGTGTGAACGACACAGACACAAAAGCCTGTGATTCCACTTACACGAGATGCCCAGAAATGGCAAACGCTCCAGGCAGGACGCAGCTTGGGGCCTGCCTGGGTGACGCCATGGGCGTGGGGTCTCCTTTTGGGGTGGCAAGGAGGCCCTAACGTTGGCATGCTCGTGGCCGCACAGCTCTGGGACTACACAAAATGCGTCGGCTGCGCCCTAGAATGGGCGAACACGAGCTGTGAATTCTGTCTCGATACGCAGAGCTTACCTGTGCCCACGGCTGCCAGCTTCCACGGCCAGGAACCGCCACAGCCAGGACGCCAATCTCAGGTGACACTCGTGCCGCGCTGCAGTCCAGCCTCCCCAGCACGGCCGTGGGCCCCAGCCTCCCGGGCCACGTGACTGGACCACGACGAGTGCGCCAGCCCCTTGTCCGACGCCCCTCCCTCGGGCCTGCCTGGTGTTTCCTGGTGCTGGCGCGAGACCACGCGGTGAGCTGGCCGGGCCCGGGGCCGCCCCAAGGAAGTCGCTGGGCATCCTGGGGCAGCGTTCCCCGAGGGGTCTCTGTGGCTTTCCTGGCGGGCACTTCCCACTTCCCTCCCCCTCCACGTGTCACCACAGTCCTTCCGCGCGGAGGAGCCGTCCCCTTGGCGCCCTCTTCACCCCTTCGGCTCTATTTTACATCAGGACCCGGGCGCTCGCTTTAGTCTACGCCTCACAGTCCAGCCACACGTGGCTTATCGTGATGCTCAAACTCCCAGCTTTGCGCCGGGCTCAAGCTCTTCCCCGGGAGGCCTGAGGCAAGGGGTCGGGCCGGGCTCAGAGCCCCGAGCCTGGCAGGACCCTCCTCCCCGGGCACCGGGCTCCACCTGCACACAGAGCCCGGAAGCCCTTCTTCACCCCACAGCCTGACGCCCAGGCAGGTGGGCAGGTGGGCAGGTGAGGGGTGGGTGGGACAAAGCCTCCCTGGGCAGCCCCTCCCTGTCCACGCCCTTGCAGCGCCCCCCTATTTCCAACACCCCTGGGTGCCCAGGCCTGGAGCTCCTCACGGAATCGAAGCCACTCCTTCCTAGACCAGAACTCAGCGGCCAGCGCCCCAGGGCCCCGTCGGCGCAGCCTCCGTCCATTCTGGCTCGTTCCTGGGCGGGCGCCAGGCAGCTCCTGCGTGGAGCCAGACCCACCGCCCAGACCTCCCTCGATTTCGGGGCGGGCGTGGGGGCCTTTCCCAAGCCGGCGTTTCCCCTTTCTCCTCGGCCCTTGCGCCGTGAGGAACTTCTGCATTTTGCAGCAGCAGGTGGGGTCATCGCTGCTGCCGTGAGAAAATGCTCTTGTGGGAAACCCAGGAGGCGGCAGGAAGTGGGCAGGGGAGCCCTGGGCCAAGGCCCCGTTGGAGGGGAGCCGAGGGTCCCAGGCGGCGAGGAGGCCACGCCTCTGCCTGGTTTGCCCCCTGGGCCCTGGGCAGCATGAGGAGGGGTTCAGGGGCCGGAGGGGCCCTGGGCTGCGCACACTGTGGAGCGGCCCCCTTTGACCTCCCAGAGGGTCCGTGGCCTCTGCACTTCCTGTCACGGCTGGCTGAGCCCTGGCACCACATGCCACTTCGGGCTGGGGGCACCGCTGCCTCTCGCTCCCACGCGGTGCTGCACACGGGGGCAGCGGGGAGGGCGCGCCCTGGGAAGGGGATTTAAAGGCTCCCGAGTGGAGTTGCAACGCCTGCTTCCCACCAGGACAACTAACGAGGAGATGAGGATGGACAACGACCACACCAAGGAAACGAGAGAGCCGACAACTGCAAGCAAGAGAGTCCCATCCACCTGCCCTGTGGACTGAAGCCCCCTCTCAGTTAGAGGAGGAGTGGGCATCACCATCCCAGGATCCTCAGGATGGAGGAATGAAGTCTGGACTAAAGCAGACGCGCTGGTGTTCTACTACAGACTTATTGTGATTCGAGCAACAGAAGAAATTATATCATTGATGGAGACAGTGGCCACTGGAGGCGCTGAGGGCAGGGAGAGGGAAGAAGAGGTGTGATATGGGGGCATTTTTGGGACTTGGAATTGTCCTGAATGACACTGCAATGACAGGTACAGGCCCCTATATATCCGGCCATAACCTACGGAATTGAGTGGGAGAGAGTGTGAAGTGCAATGTGAACTATAATCCATCTCGGTGGCAGTGCTCCAGAACGTGCTCATCAATTGCAGTGACCGTACCTCACTGATGAAGGGTGCTGTTAGTGTGGGGAATGTGGGGGGCCTGGGGAGCGGGGCATATGGGAATCCCTTATATCTTTTATGTAGCATCTTATATAATCTGTTTTAAAAATAAATAAAAGTCTATTTTTTTTTAAAAGAATGATACTTAGCTACTGTGGTGACGACAGCATGGTGTCAGCATAAAGGCAGACACACTGACCAAGGAAACTACATGGAGAGCTCAGAACCCGGCCCTCACGTCTAGTCGAGTGATCTCTGACAGGTGGTCAAGCCCGGTCACCTGGGCCAGAACAGTCTATTCAACAAATGGTGCTGGGAGATGGACATCCACATCCAAAAGAAATAGCACCTTATACATTAACTCAGAATGGATCAGGGGCCTAAGGATAAAAGCAACAACCAAAATAAGAGAAAATAAAATAGAGCCCCTGAGGGGCAGTTGGAGCGGCCCAGCAAGCTGATGCACAGCTCTTCCCATGGCCTGGAGGGGCCTGGGGGTTGCGGGAAGGCTGGGGAGGGGGGAAGATGACGCCACGGACACCGGGGTCCCATCCGTAGAGGCTCTGGGCTCGGCGGGGAGGGGGCGGTGGAGGGGGACTCAGCGGCCAGGACAAGGGAGCCGGAGGCCGCTCCTGGGAGGGAAGGAGGCGCTGCCGGAAAGCACCAGGTCGACCCGAGTCCTTTCCAACAGGAAGGGCATGTCCACCCGACGGCGGCTCCCAGGGAGAGGGGGGAGCTGCTCCTGCAGGCGGTGCCCGGCCCAGGATGCAGCCCAGGTCTCAGCCGGAGCCGCCTTCCCCAGGCCCGAGGAGCCCAGGGCCCGGCGCACCTGCAGGGCTCACCTGCACACCCCATGCTCACGCCCTACGCCCCTGGACCCCCGTGCCAGCGCCTCCCTACGCCTCCATGGAGTCCCACTGGCGCTCGCTGGAAGCCCCCTGCCTCGCTGCGGCTGTTGTCACATTCGTGGAGGGGGCGGCTGCCATGCTCCTGCTCCCTGCACAGCGCACCACAGTGGCCGGAGATGTGGGCGTGGGCACACGGCTCGCCTCGGGCAGAGGAGAAGGGGAGCACTTTGCAGGGTCCAGTCTGGGGAGCCACCGGCCACTCGGCCACGGCTCTCCAAGACCAGTGGGCAGCTGGAGGCTCTGCCCAGAACACCTGAGGATTCCTGTGGCCCCAGAGCCTGCCCTCTGGGCAGGACGTGCTGGGTGGTCCCGGGACAGACAGAGTTTAGGTTTATCCTGGATACTCTCGAGGTATTTGGACATTTCCTGAGAGGAGCCCGGGGGGCGTGGGTCCCACTGGGGCACCTGGGCCCCGGCGCAGAGTTCCCTGGGCGGCTGCCTGGTTCCCACCGTCCTCGACACCACCTGTGCCCTTTTGGCATGGCCTGCGTCTCCCACTGCCCTAAGTTCCTAGAGGACACCCAAACACACCTGGGTGAACACGTCCGTTCATTCTCCAAACAACACTGAGCCAATGCCTCCCGATTTGCCACCCCGTCCCCACTTATGGACCCCAGACCCCAGTTTTTCTCAGGAGGATCTTTCCCCTGGTACCACACCTCCCTGCTCCTATGACTGGATGTCCATCACTGGCCAATGGGAGCCAACGAGAATGAATCTTCCAGGCGCTTCTGTGAGACACACTCGCCCTTTGCCGGCAGTCCCTGAATGAGAGGGTGTGTGAAATCGGGGCCTGCTGGGGTAAAGTGGCCACCAGGAGGGCTGGGGCTAAGCCAGAGACCAGGACCGGAGGGCAGAGACTGTGAGACCGAGGCCCGACAACACCCGCTGAAGCCCTGATCAAGCTGCGCCTGAAGCCAGAAGTTACCTAAGCCAGGCCAGGGCTGCTCTGCTTGAGCCAATGGCCAGAGGTCCTGAGCCAAGAACAGAGTCGGCAACGTGGTTGCCCCAGCCTGGCCCACGCCCGCTCTGAAGTCAGGTCACGCACCATCTCGTTTGCAATAAATGGCCGAGGGGGCAGGCGCTCTGGCACCAAGGCGCGGGGGAGGCGGCAAGGGGACGTGATAACCGGGCACAGGTGCGGTGCCCTCACCCTTCCTTGTTCTCCCCTCCTCTGCGTCTCCTTCCTCCACACTCACACACACTCACACTCCACACTCACACACACTCTCACACTCACACACTCACACATACACACACAAAACTCTCGCACACACATTCACACTCGCACACACACACACTCACACACATACACACACATACGTTCACACTCACACACAACTCACACACACACACACACAACTCATACACACACATATTCACACTCGCACACACACACACACACACACACACACACAAACACGGGGTCACGGGGGCAGGAAGAAGTTGCTGCCGGGGTGGGCAGTGATTGACTCGGGCGACACGTGGTCACAGGGAGGGGGCGTGGGAGGGGGAGACCCAGGCCCCGCGAGGGCAGAGGCTCTGGCCTGAGCAGGACGCCCACCAGCTGCGCCCGCCAAGCCCCTCCCCAGCCTAACTGCCGGGTGGGGGGGAGGGTCGAGAATGGGGTCCCTGCCAGCCGCCACCCACCGAGCTGCCCGGCCCAAGGCTGCCAAAGCCCGCAGCCCAGCCCCCCTGACAGCGGTGGGTGCCGCCGTCTTCCTTTTTCTTTTTTTAAATTGAGGCAAAATTCACATAACATACAATTAACCCTTTAAAGTGCACAACTCAGCGGCATTCAGCACATTCACTCTGTGCAGCTGTCACCACTATCTAGTTCCAGAACTTTCTCATCGCCCCCGACGGTAGCCCTGCACCCACCCTGCCCGGCCCCTGACACCCTCTCACCCCGGGGCTCTTACCCCCTCTGTTCCGCGGACCCCTTACCGAGCCCGCACTACACTGTGTTATTTAATAAATACGTCACACCCGCACCAGCACGTCCCCCCAAGAATTACGCTTTTCTGAATTCAATTCAAGCGCACGGACCCCTGTTAAGAGCCCCTGCAGAGCCTGTCTGTCTCCACGGACTGGTCTGCTCTGGACACTCCTGTAAATGGACACATCTGTCCCTGGGTCGGCTTCTCTCGCGCAGCGCGACATCGCCGAGGTCTGTCCTGTGTCCGCCGGCATCCGAGCGTCACTCCGCGTGGCTCAGCAACGTGCCACTGTGTGGACGGACTGCGCTGTGCTGACCCACTGTGCCCCGATGGACCCTCGGGCTGTCGCTCCTTCTGGCCTGTGACGAGCCTCCGGCTGCCACGCTCGCTCTGTGACTCTCTGAGGCCACGAGCCCTTTCTGCCCCAGGCGAGAGCTGGCCTTGGCTGACTGTGCCGACGCAAAGAGCCTCACCACAGGCGTGAGCTCAGACCCGCCCTGCCCCTTGCCTCGGTTTCCCCACCTGTCGGGTGGGAACGACATGGTGAGAAAAGGACAAGCTGGAGCCCAACGACGCAGTGCATGGGAAGGCCAGGTGCCGGCTGAGGACTGCCCACCGCAGGGTCCGCAGCCCCTACCCAGCCCTCGTGGGGGGCTTCCGGCCGCTCACGCCCACCTCCTCCGCCCGCCTCCCCCAGGGTCTGCTGCCTGAGTCACGGCAGAGGGACCAGAGGGGTGGCCCCGAGGGGAGGAGCAGACAGTCCAGCGGGCCAAGGTGAGCGCAATGGGCTCACCCGAGAGGGGCGGGGCCATAACAGAAGGCAGCCAGGGAGACCGCTGGCGCTGTGGGCTGAATAGCGTCCCCCCAAAAGACCTCAAGTCCCCACCCCGTCCCAGGCACCTTATTTGGGAACTGGGGCTTTGAAGATGTGGCTATTGGAGTGGACGTGTGTCATCAAAGAAGGACCTGGGCAGGGACCCGGGGCGGGGGGAGAGGAGCCTGAGACCGGAGCTGGTGGCCCCCAGTGCAGGAGGCGGCCCCCAGCCCAGGAGGGTCTCCCAGCCCAGGAGGCGGCCCCCAGCCCAGGAGGCGGGCCCCAGCCCAGGAGGGGACCCCCAGCCCAGGTGACGGCCCCCAGCCCAGGAGGGTCTCCCAGCCCAGGAGGCGGCCCCCAGCCCAGGAGG